>JAIUZE010075051.1:0-15781 GCA_022085475.1 Heliosperma pusillum | reverse complement strand
TCAAAAGTCAAGAAAGTCAAAGACGACTTAAAATTCAAGAAAAGTCAAAGACGACTTAAAATTCAAGAAAAGTCAAAGACGGTTCAAAAGTCAAGAAAAGTCAAACACGACTCAAAAGTCAAGAAAAGTCAAACTCGACTCAAAAGTCAAGAAAAGTCAAACTCGACTCAAAAGTCAAGAAAAGTCAAACTCGCCTTAAGACGATATTTTCATGGAATCTCGCAGAAATTCGAAATACGAACTCGGAAATTCTAAATTCGACTCGAAACATAAAAATCTTAATTAAAACATAAAATTACTGAAAAGATTTCGTAAAATATTTCTACTAGAAAAATAGGGTACATTTCCGGGTGTTACAACTTCACACGAAAGTTTACATACAGTAAGTAAAATACATGCGTGATAGTGTGTAAAACTTTCACTGTCAGAAGATAAGTCTAACTATATTTAGCATTTTAAAAATCTTTTTACTGATTAAAATGTAATAAAAACACGAAAAATCATATTTGAGCAATATAAGTTTCCATAAATCATGAAAATGACCTAAAATCATATTAGGACCAAAATATATTTAAATGAAAATGACTTTGTCATTTTATCTCATAAAACACAAATTACTAGTTTTCTTTAAGTTACATTAACGCGAAAAAACTATGAATCGATTATGCACGCAACAACCAAAGCTCTTGATACCGCTTGTGTGTTTCTTAAACTAGATACTAGACATTTCTAATATCATTTTCTTAATAGTTTACTCTTAAACTACAAGGAACTTATGCATGCATAACAAAAGAATAAGAAGAAACAATTTCCTTACATTAATTAGAAATAAATGGGCACAATATTTGAACTCCTTTCAAATATTGTTCTTGAGATATGAATATGAGAATGAATTCCAAGTTCTTAATATAAGAACACTCCTATTAGTAGCACCAAGACAACCCTTAATCACTACAGAAATCCAACACTAATATTAGAAGTAGTAGCCCTTAAAAGTATTTCTAATAACCCTTATTACTACACTTAGTAATTTTTATTAAAAATGTTATGAACTCAGGTTGTAAGAAAAACTTTTCTTTGAGAGATAAGAGATTGTTTTATGAGAGATAAGCCATTTGCATGTATATTGTTGAATGAGATGGATGGAGCTTTATAATTAAGAAGGAAAAATCCCTCTTATTTTGTACATGTGCACCAGCCACATGCCCCATGGTGGGGTGTGTGGTCACTTTCATTTTGTTCTTCACAAGAAAGGTTGAGTGTATAGGTTTATGTAGTAATGATTTGGTCTAATTCTCAATTAGAACAAAATTACAACCTAAAATCTTACCCACTAAACTCAGCAAACCGGTGCACCCATGTCAAATGGCTGTCCATTTTATTTTTGTTGTCATTTGTCACATATGTAACATGTGGTATGTGACATGTAACATGTAATTTTATCTTATAAATGTGCATTTAACCAATTAAAATGCAATTTCATAACAAATAAATTAGACTTAACATTTTAAGTCATATTTTATAATTACATGTAAATAAAATTGGTCATCTCATATTTGGTTAATATAATCTACAACAATTTGTAATTATAATCAACCAATTTTTCTTATCTCAAATGTTTCATAAACATAATGCATTCTTAGTAATATAACAATTAAATTACTAAAATGAATTTTATCTAATCACATTAAAATAAGATATATTTCTCACTTATAATATAAACTTGGTTCAATTTAAGGGATTAATTAATCTGTATCGTTATACAATCAATTAAGGTACATGATTAGGGGATTGTCCTTTAGGTGTGACCTCAAGGGATCAACTGATCACCACCCTCATACGACAGTAACGTCAAACTCAATTGAGCCAATCGTTACCGATTTATGTTGACCAGTTGATTATAATATTCATCATCCCTTTGTATTCTTATTATTGAGAATTAATTATGTGATCGCACAATCGTTGAGGACACTCACTACAACATAAGGTGTAGAAAAAAGGCATCTACAACGTCAATTAGCATAGTCGTATTGAGTAGGGAAAACGTACTTGTAAACCCCTATAATTTCCAGTGCAAAACAGTGGCGGAAACACTGTGGGATTGAGATTAATAACACAATGATATAACTAGATTACATTAAAATGAGGATAAAAATAATAATTCCGAAATAGTAAGTCTCAATAATAGCAACTACTAAAAATAGTTACTACTACAACTCGACTCTTATATAAAACAAGGTCTAATAAAAACAGACATCAATAAAAGGGTTTTATCTAAAACACTACAATTAAGAGAGTAGGTCCCAATTGACCACTCGCTGCCTCACACTCGAATCCCAGCAACCGAATACTTGTCATGTTATAAACATAACAACCACAATCAGTGGGGAGTAACTCAGGCGTCCTCCCAGCAATATTACAACAGATAGAATGAATAAATGATAATATATAAAAATATATTTGAAACTTAAATCAAATGTATAAAATATTACTATCAATTAACAAACAAATATAATCAATTCAAAAATCATCAAAGAGACATCCAACCACAATTGTAAATCTTTAGCTTATGGAATTTGTTTAGTGTCTTAGTAATGATTTTCACTCGGGTTATCGTACATTAATCTAGTTTCAGGAATTCAGTGTCACGCAATCGGGTGACCAACTCCAAGCTCAATAACTAGACTAGTTTCGAGAACCCAGTGTCACGGAACGGTGACCAACTCCAAGCTCACTACCTAGGCTACTCAACTAAATATATAAGGCAACGGCTTACCTCGCAGTGCGTCCCCTAGACTAAGCTATGTACACAGACCCAATCAGGTCGTCTTACCTCGCACTGGGACCACTGATACAACTCGCAGAAGATCAGTCTAATAATTGATAGCTAACTAAACACATCATAATCTGGAGAAACCATAAATCTTTTTGGAGGGATGATGAGAGATAAAGTTAGAGGGAGAAAGTCTCTAATTTTCTAGGGTTCTTGGGTTTTGTGCAATGGCAAAAACTAATAATGCTAATCATTCCTTATTAATTTCTAGTAATAATAATAGATCATTAAATAATAAGACTAACAGTAGTATTTGTAATAAATCCAATGATAATGTTTCTAGTACCAGTAAAAATGAAAAAACAGTAGTTCGTGTTGAAAGCATCGAAGACCAAATTGCATATGTTCACGCTGAAATAGATGATGTTCTGAAAGATGAGGTTCATGAAGAGGGGGATGATCAGAATGCTCAGAATGAAGGGAGGGTGGTCTCTAGTAGAGGTAAACGGGGGAAGGCGGTGGCTTCTTCTCCGGTTTTGGACACAATTGTGGAAGGTGGGCCACTAACAAAGGAGACAGGGAAACCGCGTATGAAGATTTCAATGGAGGATGTTCAAGATGAAATAGCTTATTGGAAACAGGTGATTTATGGATATGTCATGGGGGCCAACCCGCCTCGAGACTTTCTGAGGCGGATTTGGGTGGCTTATGAGATTTCTAAGGTATCGTTTCTTCCCAACGACTTGTTTGTGGTAAGGTTTGCTAATGCTGAGCATCATAAACTGGTTCTGGAGAATGGTATTGTGACAACCCTCGCGAATGCGGAAATAAAACATACAAGCATGTGATATAATAAGCGGAAATACGGTATTTTAAAAACTTTTATACATGCAAGATAAGTATACGAGGAGTGTCAAATTACAAACCGAAAACAAAATACTATAAGATAAGAGACGTAGTCTCTCAAAAAGTTAACAATGTCAAAGTGATTAGCAAACTAGCTAATTAACGACTAGAGGTGAATCTTCCAGGGACAACGCCCGCTAGCTCACACTCGAACCCAAAATAGCATAAGCAAAAAGCCATCCAAATCAAACAACCTGTTCATCCATGAAAAACATGAACGCCACAGTCAGTAGAGAGTAACTCCGGGTTCTCCCAGCCATATCACATTAAACATACATAAAAGGAAATACAAAAGTAGAAGCATGCGTATATAGATATACATGTGAAACACGATAAGAAATAGATAGGCAATTCAATATATAATGACAAGAGCATATGGGATACAAATCCGAATCCATCATGTTATACAAAGACTCGGGAAAGACACTCTTAGGCAACCGAATACGCTCACTAGGGCTTACATCTCACCGTTAGCGGTATAAGTTTGATAAGATTGAGACTCGACAAACAAACCATGCCAAGTCATGGTATGATCATGAATAATCAATCATGTAATCATCCATCCACACATAACAATACAATGACGACCTCTCTCACGGTAAATGAAACGCACTAGCACCGTGTACATGACAAGTATGATTAAAAGGCATCCACGGGATATAACATTTCCCTGAACGCATACACGATGCTACATTTCGTATATGTAGACTAATTTCCTCCTAGTAGCACGACGATAATAATACGGTCCTTGTCTAAACCTGGCCAGATTCTCGGAATATACCATTTTCCGATTCGACATGCGATAACATTTCGCATCCAAGACTCGGTCAATCATAGACGCCGAGTACCCCAAATTCGGTAGAAAAATTCACGAAAGAGGCGGAAAAGAGCACAAGCCACATAACAAGCGGTACGCTACATGCAAATGACACCACCTCGCAAGTACACAACATTTGACGGCCGGGTCGATCAACGCAATGCGTTCGCCTCCCAACAACGTCGTCGTATGCCCACTAACACATGCAATTAAGCAGTAGGATACCTCCCCGTTCCGACATTCCAGCCTTACGAACGTGGAGGTAGCCAAGGGAATGACAGTACAAAACACATAACAAACTAGTGCTCTAATCGTATCATTTGTAAAAACCGACTCAAAGTGGGACATATCAAAAACCGTCACAAAACATGCGATACAAGCGAATGGAATATCATATATTCAAAACATCAATATTATAAGTCACTACGTAAAATTATACGATAAACGAATCATGCGAACTATTATAAATTACGAGTTTTGGAAATTATAAGAAAAATATACAGCCGTGTTGCCGGCCGGTCAGTGGACCCGCGGCCGATACCCCGGCTCGCGTATCAAGCAAAATCCAAAAATCATAAAGGAAGTGCAGTGTGTTCCAGGCCGGTCTGGAGACCGGCGGCCGGCGGCCGGGCACCTGGTGCACTGAAACTATTCAGAAAGACAACTAAACAATGACAATTTGATTGAAGTTCAGACACTTTGCAAATACTCTGTTTCTGTTTGGACTAATTGACAAAGAACTAAGATAGGACCTTAACCAAAGCACAAAGCCAATGATTGAGGGTTGAACTTTGATCCCAGCACACAGCTAAGGACCCAAGCTCTCTTCCAAGCACAAAGCAAAGGAAGTTGTCTCAAGCACACAGCCAAGAGATGCAACAGAAACAAGGTTTCAGTTTTATGTTTTACTTCAAATCTGCCTTGTATTTCATTAGGTGAAGGCCTTATATAGGCAGCAAGGATACACTCAGACGTTTAGGACACATCTAGGGCCACAAGGGCTTACAACATGAAACAAAATAACAGCTACAAACTTGCAGAATTCTGACATAAAGTAGATACAGTAGAAAGTAGTTTCTAAAGAGACAATCTTCCTTAATTGTTTGATCAGGTGTGTCTTGGGTGAAGAGTGGACTTTCAAGCTTGGGTTTGTGAACCAAACTGAAGTAGGAAGGCTCCCAAAGATGTGCTGAAGGTACCTCACGCATTGTTTGTTCAAAAGGGGAAGGTTGACAGTGACATATTAACTACTACACCAAAGGCTGAAATCTGGACAGTTTGAAGTTGTCCCTAAGCTAACTCTTTGTGTGTTTGTTTCTTGGAAGGGAAGTCCTGGGGAAAGTTGTAGAGGACCTTCCCAAGACATAGGTTTAGGGACTGGTTAGGCTTGTTTGATTGGCTAAAAGAGGAAGTTTTGACAAAACAGCTAAACTGCTACATGTAAGGCTGTAACTGGACTGGTTCACTTGGGTTGTGTTTTGAGGGGTGTTCTTGACGTTTTCTGAGGAAGGTTTCCTGGACAAAAAGGTAGTAGACCCTCCCTAGTACCATGCCCCATAGTTGGTTTTGAGTCCCTAAGCTTGGAAGTTGCCCTGAGACCCTCCCCAAGGCACTGCTGCTGGCTGAGTTTCCAAAGGTTTTGTTGGCTTGTTTTGTGAGTCTGTTTTGTGGCTTGTTTGGTCTTGGCTCGTGTCATTGCTACCACTGGCTCGTGTCTTTGTGTGGTGGCTTGGGCCTGGGCTATACAAAGCATTAAGATAGCTTTTGACATAGGGTAGGTTTGGCATTGAATCCTGGTTAGGCTGATCATAGGTTGATTGTCCTTGTCTTTGAGCATGGCATTGAACTCCTGTTGCAACCCCTCCTTCTTGAAAAAGATTTGCCCTCAAATCCACTTCATCCTCAGAGTCTTCTTGATAATGACTTAGGTCTCCCACATTGAATGTCCCATGTACCCCATAATCCCCTGGTAAATCTATCTTGTAAGCATTAGGTCCTACCCTTTCAAGCACTTCAAAAGGACCATCAGCTCTTGGCATGAGTTTGTTTTTCCTTTTCTCTGGGAATCTTTCTTTCCTTAAGTGCAGCCACACCATGTCTCCTGCCTTGAACTCTCTAGCTTTCTTTGGACCTTTGGCTCTTGACTTATACATTTCATTTGTTCTCTCAATCTTTTTCTTGACTTGACTGTGAATCTGCATCATCTGTTGTACTCTTTCTTTGGCATCATAGTTGACTTCTTTCCTTATCACTGGTGCTAGGTCTGTTGGCATTAGAGGATTAGCACCATAAACAACTTCAAAAGGGGTCTTACCTGTGCTGTGTGAGGGAGCTCTGTTGAATGCAAACTCAGCTTGTGACAGTTTGATATCCCAATTCTTTAATGACTTAGCAATGATACATCTCAAGATCCTTCCTAGAGTTTTGTTAGTAACCTCTGTCTGTCCATCTGTTTGGGGGTGGTATGCTGTGCTAAAGAGTAACCTTGTCCCTAGGAGTCTCCAGAGTGATCTCCAGAAGTGGCTCATGAAATTAGTGTCTCTATCAGATACAATGCTTCTTGGCACCCCATGCAGTTTTACTATTTCATTGAAGTAGAGCTCAGCTACCCCCATGGCATCTTCTGTCTTCGTACAAGCAACAAAATGGGCCATTTTGCTGAATCTATCCACTACCACCATCACTGAGTCTTTGCCCCTTTGTGTCCTAAGCAGTGCCACTATGAAATCCATGCTGATGTCCTCCCATGGTTTGTTTGGTACAGGTAGTGGGGTGTAGGGGCCTGCTTGGAACTGTGACTTGGCTAGTTGACATGGTTTGCATCTTTTGATAGTATCCTGCACATCACCTAGCATTTTGGGCCAATAGAACTGCTCATGTAATATCTCATAGGTCTTTTGCACTCCAAAGTGCCCTGCAACCCCATTGCAGTGGACCTCCTTGACTAGTAACCCCCTGTAAGGACCCCTAGGTGATAGCTTGTTTCCTTGGAAGAGGAACCCATTGTGTGTCAAGTATTTACTACCCTTCTTGAGCTTTCCTTCTGCTTATACTTCCCATTCCTCTTTGAAGTCAGGATCTTCCATATAGAGTTCCTTCATGAACTCAAAGCCTAGGACCCTTTGCTCCATGAATGACAACATCACAGATCTCCTAGAAAGAGCATCAGCCACTACATTGTTCTTTCCTTCTATGTACTTGCCTGGGGTTGAGTTTGTGTTGGCCATTGATGAACTTTAAGGCCTCATGGTCTAAATGTAGCACAAAAGGCTTAGGTTTTAGATAATGCCCCCAATGATTCAAAGCTCTCACTATGGCATAAAACTCCTTGTCATAGGTAGAGTAATTCAACCTAGCCCCACTTAGCTTTTCACTGAAATAAGCTATAGGCCTCTTCTCTTGAACCAATACTGCCCCAACTCCTAACCCACTTGCATCACACTCCACTTCAAACAGTTTGTTAAAGTCAGGTAAGCCTAGTATAGGGGATCTGCACAACAGATCCTTAATGGTGTTGAAGGACTTCTCTGCCTTTTCTCCCCAAGTGAACTCCCCTTTCTTCATACATTCTGTGATGGGAGCCATGATAGAGCTGAACCCCTGAATGAACCTTCTATAGAAAGATGCCAACCCATGGAAACTTCTGACCTCTGTTACTGTCTTGGGGGTGGGCCAATCCCTGATTGCCTTAACTTTCTCAGGATAACCAGCTACCCCATCCTTTGAGATGATGAACCCAAGGAAATGAACCTCAGGTTGCATGAAAGTGCACTTCTCTAGCTTACCATATAACTTATTCTCTCTGAGAACCTCACAAAGTAAGTTCAGCCGTTGTAGGTGTTCCTTCTTGCTTGAACTGTAGACTAGAATGTCATCAAAGTATACCACAATGAATTTTCCCAAGTAAGGCCTTAATACTTCTGTCATGAGCCTCATGAAGGTGCTAGGGGCATTGGAGAGCCCAAATGGCATCACTAGCCATTCATACAGCCCATGCTTGGTCTTGAAAGCAGTCTTCCACTCATCTCCAGCTCTAATCCTTACTTGATGATACCCTTGCCTTAGATCAATCTTGGTGAACACTTGAGCCCCACTGAGTTCATCCAGAATGTCATTGAGTCTAGGTATAGGGAACCTATACTTAATGGTGATATTGTTAATTGCTCTGCTATCTATACACATCCTCCAAGTTCCATCCTTCTTAGGCACTAGCAGTGCTGGTACAGCACAAGGACTAAGAGACTCCCTGACATACCCTGTGCTAAGCAATTCTCCCACCTGAGATTGCAGCTCTTGTGTTGCCCTGGGGTCACTTCTATAGGCTGGCTTGTTTGGAAGGACAGCCCCAGGTACTAGATCAATGTGGTGCTCAATTCCCTTAGTGGGGGTAATCCACTAGGTAGTTCAGCAGGGAAAACATCCTCATAGGTTTTCAGCAAGGCTTGCACTTCCTTAGGCACTTGGTTAGACCCTTCCCCTACCTCCTTGGTGAGGAGGACATAGACTGGCCTAAGATCATTTAACTCTTGCTCCATCTTTGCTTCACTTAACAACAGAACTTCCTTAGCAGCTTCAGTTAAGAGTGGAGGGTTCCCTTTCAGGATAGGGGGTAAAGAAGCTAAGATGATTTTCTTCTTCCCAAACCTAAAAGAGTAAGTATTGTCCCTTCCCTGATGGACAACATCCCTATCAAACTCCCAGGGCCTCCCTAATAGAAGGTGACAAGCATCCATAGGCAATACATCACACAAGGCCTCATCAGCATATCCTTTCCCAATAGAAAATGGAACAACACATTGTTGATCTACTCTAACTTCAGCCCCCTTTTTCAGCCACCTAAGCTTGTAAGGTTGAGGGTGGTCTTTGGTGGGCAATGTTAGTTTATCCACCATTGTCTTAGATGCTACATTGGTGCAACTCCCTCTATCCACAATCAGATTACACACCCTCCCTTTTATGGTGCACCTAGTTCTAAAGATCTGGTGTCTTTGATCTTCTTCTAAGGGTTGGGGTTGTGTGTGCATCACCCTCCAAGTCACCAGACTTAACCCAGCATCAGGTTCTATCAACTCCTCACTAGCCTCTATCTCAGGCTCTTCCATCTCATCATCACAGACCAACACCTCATCATCTCCCCAATGAATTACTTCTAGGGTGCTCAGAGCTCTTTTAGATGGACATTCTCTAGCAAAATGTCCATATCCTTGACATTGAAAACACTTTTTGAGGGGGGTAGTCTTCCTTTGGCCTGCCTCAACAACCTTGCTTTTATCAGGGTTAAAAGGAGTCTTAGTAGGAGCCACAGGTTCTCCCATCTTAAATCCTACAAAAGGTTTGTAGTTAGGTGTTCTAGCAGGAGTTTTAGAGACACTGGCTTTCCCTTTCCCCAACTTTTCTACTCTTAAGGACAAGTTGACAGCTTCCTCAAAGGAGTATATGTTTTGCAGCCAAACTTTACTAGCTATCCTCTCATCCAAGCCTTCTAAAAACCTTGCTATCTTTTGCTCAGATTTCTCAACAACCTCACATTGCAATGTAAGTTGTTCAAAGTCTCTTAAATAAGATTCTACAGGTCTTTGGTCTTGTTTAAGGTGGGTGAGCTTAATGAACATGTCTTGAGTGTAGTCCCTAGAGACAAACTTAGCTCTCATTTTCTTTTTAAGTTTGAGCCATGACTTAACAGGTTCTTTCCCTTCCCTAACCCTCAAGGTTTTCATGTTTTCATACCACAGTGAGGCATAGCCTTTTAGTTTCATGATAGCAACCTTAAAAGCCTTTCTATCAGTGTATCCTTTAAACTCAAAGACGCTTTCTACAGACCTTAGCCAATCTAAGAAATCATCAGGGTTCAAGCTACCTAGAAAGTCAGGAATCTCTACCTTGATATCTTTGTCTTGGTGTCTGAGAAGACTGTGATCTGAGCCATCTGAATCTGACATTTCAAACTGATCTACAGGTTGACTCCTCCTTCCTCCACCTTGTGGGAAAGGTGCTCCTCTTCCTCGACCTCTGCCTCCCCTTGTTTCATTGTTCTGTTGGCCCTCAAGGAGTTCATTGACAGATCTAGAGACCTCCATTACAGTTCTGACAAGATCTTGAACTGTGTTTTCAAGACCTGTGATTCTCTCTTCACTCATGGTTGTATTTTGTGTTTTTAATGTAGTTAGGTGGATGAACTCAAAAACCAAAGCTCTGATAACCAATTTGCACTAAAACTATTCAGAAAGACAACTAAACAATGACAATTTGATTGAGATTCAGACACTTTGCAAATACTCTGTTTCTGTTTGAATTGATTGTTAAAGAACAAGGATAGGACCTTAACCAAAGCACCAAGCCAATGATTGAGGGTTGAACTTTGATCCCAGCACACAGCTAAGGACCCAAGCTCACTTCCAAGCACAAAGCAAAGGAAGTTGTCTCAAGCACACAGCCAAGAGATGCAACAGAAACCAGGTTTCAGTTTTATGCTTTACTTCAAATCTGATTTGTATTTCATTAGGTGAAGGCCTTATATAGGCAGCAAGGATACACTCAGACGTTTAGGACACATCTAGGGCCACAAGGGCTTACAACATGAAACAAAATAACAGCTACAAACTTGCAGAATTCTGACATAAAGTAGATAAAGTAGAAAGTAGTTTCTAAAGAGACAATCTTCCTTAATTGTTTGATCAGGTGTGTCTTGGGTGAAGAGTGGACTTTCAAGCTTGGGTTTGTGAACCACACTGAAGTAGGAAGGCTCCCAAAGATGTGCTGAAGGTACCTCACGCATTGTTTGTTCAAAAGGGGAAGGTTGACAGTGACATATTAACTACTACACCAAAGGCTGAAATCTGGACAGTTTGAAGTTGTCCCTAAGCTAACTCTTTGTGTGTTTGTTTCTTGGAAGGGAAGTCCTGGGGAGAGTTGTAGAGGACCTTCCCAAGACATAGGTTTGGGGGTTGGTTAGGCTTGTTTGATTGGCTAAAAGAGGAAGGTTTGACAGAACAGCTAAACTGCTACATGTAAGGCTGTAACTGGACTGGTTCACTTGGGTTGTGTTTTGATGGGTGTTCTTGACGTTTTCTGAGGAAGGTTTCCTGGACAAAAAGGTAGTAGACCCTCCCTAGTACCATGCCCCATAGTTGGTTTGGAGTCCCTAAGCTTGGAAGTTGCCCTGAGACCCTCCCCAAGGCACTGCTGATGGCTGAGTTTCCAAAGGTTTTGTTTGCTTGTTTTGTGAGTCTGTTTTGTGGCTTGGTTGGTCTTGGCTCGTGTCATGGCTACCACTGGCTCGTGTCTTGGCTTGCTTGCTTGGGCCTGGGCTATACAAAGCATTAAGATAGCTTTTGACATAGGGTAGGTTTGGCATTGAATCCTGGTTAGGCTGATCATAGGTTGATTGGTCTTGTCTTTGAGCATGGCATTGAACTCCTGTTGCAACCCCTCCTTCTTGAAAAAGATTGGCCCTCAAATCCTCTTCATCCTCAGAGTCTTCTTGATAATGACTTAGGTCTCCCACATTGAATGTCCCATGTACCCCATAATCCCCTGGTAAATCTATCTTGTAAGCATTAGGTCCTACCCTTTCAAGCACTTCAAAAGGACCATCAGCTCTTGGCATGAGTTTGTTTTTCCTCTTCTCTGGGAATCTTTCTTTCCTTAAGTGCAACCACACCATGTCTCCTGCCTTGAACTCTCTAGCTTTCTTTGGACCTTTGGCTCTTGACTTATACATTTCATTTGTTCTCTCAATCTGTTTCTTGACTTGACTGTGAATCTGCATCATCTGTTGTACTCTTTCTTTGGCATCATAGTTGACTTCTTTCCTTATCACTGGTGCTAGGTCTGTAGGCATTATAGGATTAGCACCATAAACAACTTCAAAAGGGGTCTTACCTGTGCTGTGTGAGGGAGCTCTATTGAATGCAAACTCAGCTTGTGACAGTTTGATATCCCAATCCTTTAATGACTTAGCAATGATACATCTCAAGATTCTTCCTAGAGTTTTGCTAGTAACCTCTGTCTGCCCATCTGTTTGGGGATGGTATGCTGTGCTGAAGAGTAACCTTGAACCTAGGAGCCTCCAGAGTGACCTCCAAAAGTGGCTCATAAACTTAGTATCCCTATCAGACACAATGCTTCTTGGTACCCCATGCAACTTTACTATTTCCTTGATGTAGAGTTCTGCTACCCCCATGGCATCTTCTGTCTTCTGACAAGCAACAAAATGGGCCATTTTGCTGAACCTATCCACTACCACCATTACTGAGTCTTTGCCCCTTTGTGTCCTAGGCAATGCCACTATGAAATCCATACTGATGTCCTCCCAAGGTTTGTTTGGTACAGGTAGTGGGGTGTAGGGACCTGCATGGAACTGTGACTTGGCTAGTTGACAGGGTTTGCACCTTTTGATAGTGTCCTGCACATCACCTAGCATCTTGGGCCAATAGAACTGCTCATGCAATATCTCATAGGTCTTTTTTACCCCAAAGTGCCCTGCAAGTCCATTGCAATGGACCTCCTTGACTAGTAATCCTCTGTAAGGACCTCTAGGTATGCATAGTTTGTTTCCTTGGAAGAGGAATCCATTCTGTGTCAAGTACTTGCTCCCCTTCTTGAGTTTTCCTTCTGCATACACTTCCCATTCCTCCTTGAAGTCTGGATCTTCCATGTAGAGTTCCTTCATGAATTCAAAGCCTAGGCCCCTTTGCTCCATGAATGACAACATCACAGATCTCCTAGAAAGGGCATCAGCTACTACATTGTTCTTGCCTTCTATGTACTTGCTTGAAAAGGAGAAAGATTGCAGGAATTCTACCCACTTGGCATGCCTGGGGTTGAGTTTGTGTTGACCATTGATGAACTTTAAAGCCTCATGGTCTGAATGTAGCACAAAAGGCTTAGGTTTTAGTTAATGCCCCCAATGATTCAGAGCTCTCACTATGGCATAAAACTCTTTGTCATAGGTAGAGTAATTCAACCTTGCTCCACTTAGCTTCTCACTGAAATAGGCTATGGGCCTCTTCTCTTGAACCAGTACTGCCCCAACTCCTAACCCACTTGCATCACTTTCTACTTCAAATAGTTTGTTAAAGTCAGGTAAGCCTAGTATAGGGGATCTACACAATAGATCCTTAATGGCTTTGAAGGACTTCTCTGCCTTTTCTCCCCAAGTAAACTCTCCTTTCTTCATGCATTCTGTGATAGGAGCCATGATAGAACTGAACCCCTGAATGAACCTTCTATAGAAGGATGCCAACCCATGGAAACTCTTGACCTCAGTTACTGTCTTGGGGGTGGGCCAATCTCTGATTGCCTTAACCTTTTCAGGGTCAACAGCTACCCCATCCTTTGAGATGATGAACCCAAGGAAATGAACCTCAGGTTGCATGAAAGTGCACTTCTCTAGCTTACCATATAACTTATTCTCTCTAAGAACCTCACAAAGTAAATTCAGCTGTTGTAGGTGTTCCTTCTTGCTTGAACTGTAGACTAGAATGTCATCAAAGTATACCACAATGAATTTTCCTAAGGCCTTAATACTTCTGTCATGAGCCTCATGAAGGTGCTAGGGGCATTGGAGAGCCCAAATGGCATCACTAGCCATTCATACAGCCCATGCTTGGTCTTGAATGCAGTCTTCCACTCATCTCCAGCTCTAATCCTTACTTGATGATACCCTTGTCTTAAATCAATCTTGGTGAACACTTGAGCCCAACTGAGTTCATCCAGAATGTCATTGAGTCTAGGTATAGGGAACCTATACTTAATGGTGATGTTGTTAATTGCTCTGCTGTCTATACACATTCTCCAAGTTCCATCTTTCTTAGGTACTAGCAATGCTGGAACAGCACAGGGGCTAAGAGACTCCCTGACATACCCTTTGCTCAGCAATTCTCCCACATGAGATTGCAGCACTTGAGTTGTCCTGGGGTCACTTCTATAAGCTGGCTTGTTTGGAAGGACAGCCCCAGGCACCAGATCAATGTGGTGCTCAATTCCCCTTAGTGGGGGTAATCCACTAGGTAATTCAGCAGGAAAAACATCCTCATAGATTTTCAGCAAGGCTTGTACTTCCTTAGGCACCTGGTTAGACCCTTCCCCTACCTCCTTGGTGAGGAGGACATAGACTGGCCTAAGATCATTTAACTCTTGTTCCATTTCTGATTCACTCAACAGCAGAACTTCCTTAGCAACTTCAGTTAAGAGTGGAGGGTTCCCTTTCAGGATAGGGGGTAAAGGAGCTAAGATGATTTTCTTCTTCCCAAACCTGAAAGAGTAAGTATTGTCCCTTCCCCAATAGACAGCATCCCTATCAAACTCCCAAGGCCTCCCCAATAGGAGGTGACAAGCATCCATAGGCAATACATCACACAAGGCCTCATCAGCATATCCTTTACCAATAGAAAATGGAACAATACATTGTTGATCTACCTTAACTTCAGCCCCCTTATTCAGCCACCTAAGCTTGTAAGGTTGAGGGTGGTCTTTGGTGGGCAATGTTAGTTTATCCACCATTGTCTTAGAGGCTACATTGGTGCAACTACCTCCATCCACAATCAGATTACACACCCTCCCTTTTATGGTGCACCTAGTTCTAAAGATATGGTGTCTTTGATCTTCTTCTAAGGGTTGGGGTTGTGTGTGCATCACCCTCCAAGTCACCAGACTTAACCTAACATCAGGCTCTATCAACTCCTCACTAGCCTCTATCTCAGGCTCTTCCATCTCCTCATCACAGACCAATACCTCATCATCTCCCCAATGAATTACCTCTAGAGTGCTCAGAGCTCTTTTAGATGGACATTCTCTAGCAAAATGTCCATATCCTTGACATTGAAAACACTTTTTGAGGGGGCTAGTCTTCCTTTGGCCTGCCTCAACAACCTTGCTTTTATCAGGGTTGAAAGGAGTCTTAGTAGGAGCCACAGGTTCTCCCATCTTAATTCCTACAAAAGGTTTGTAGTTAGGTGTTCTAGCAGGAGTTTTAGAGACACTGACTTTCCCTTTCCCCAACTTTTCTACTCTTAAGGACAGGTTGACAGCTTCCTCAAAGGAGTATATGTTTTGCAGCCTAACTTTACTAGCTATCCTCTCATCCAAGCCTTCTAAAAACCTTGCTATCTTTTGCTCAGATTTCTCACCAACCTCACATTGCAATGTAAGTTGTTCAAAGTCTCTTAAATAAGATTCTACAGGTCTTTGGTCTTGTTTAAGGTGGGTGAGCTTAATGAACATGTCTTGAGTGTAGTCCCTAGAGACAAACTTAGCTCTCATTTTCTTTTTCAGTTTGAGCCATG
>JAIUZE010075050.1:0-75853 GCA_022085475.1 Heliosperma pusillum | reverse complement strand
TGTTTGTATGATTCTATGAGTTATAGAAGTGAGAGCAAGCCGGCTAGGCTTGACTAGAGTTTGGATACCGTTGTTAACGACCTTCACATGATTACGTGTTGATTAGGGTTTGAGTGTATCAGGGCCATGTTACATGGTAACCGCTGAGCCAGCATACCAGCTTCCCTACCTTGTGTTATATTTTATTATCGGATTCACATGATAGCTTTCATATGCTAGGTAATATGTTAGTTAATTGTTTCATAACATGAAAAGCATATCATATATGTTAAAGTGTTGTATTTTCTATATACATTGCTTTTATGTTTTTCATGTTTCATTAAACTCGACATTTCGTGGCTGGGAGAACTCGGAGTTACTCCCCACTGACTGTGGCTTCCGTGTTTATATTTAATGCGGTCGAACAGGTGGTGTTGCATATTTTGGGGTACATGGACGAGCTAGCGAGCGAAGTATTTACCTTGGACCTATATTCGGTTCATAGTTTGTATATTATTATACACTCTTTTATTTCCGTATTTATACGGGAGATATGTCTCCTGTCTTGTATATTTCTTTGGTAGAATATTATTTCGGTTTGTAATGACTCTTATTATTTTATGACACCTTCGTTATGTATATTCGTATCTTTTAGGTATTTAAATAATTTTTTTTCTTTCCGCAAATTTGAGGGTGTCACAGGATCGATCATGTATGCCATGATATGCACACGTCCAGACGTGGCATATGCATTGAGTATGACAAGTCGATACCAAGGCAATCCAGGTGAAACACACTGGATGGCTGTTCAGAATATCCTTAAGTACCTACGGAGGACTAAGGATTGGGTATTGACTTATGGAGGTGACACTGAGCTATGCGCAACCGGTTACGCAGATGCTAGCTTCCAAACGGATCGAGATGACTCGAAATCTCAGTATGGATTCGTGTTTACTCTTAATGGCGCTGCGGTCAGCTGGAAAAGCTCCAAACAAACTGTTATAGCAGATTCTACGACTGAATCCGAGTACTATGCTGCTTCAGAGGCTGCGAAGGAAGTTATATGGATGCGTCAGTTCTTACAGGGACTAACCGTAGTTCCTAGTTCGGATGACCCGATCACCATCTATTGTGATAATAGTGGTGCCATCTTCCAGGCTAAGGAGCCTAAGTCCAGCAACAAGTCTAGGCATGTACAACGGAAGGCTCACATGATCCGAGATTACGTGGAGCAAAGGGAAATAGTGATAGACCAGATTGCTACGGATGATAACGTCGCAGATCCTCTCACTAAACCATTGAGATATGATAAACATGAAGGGCACGTTATTTCCTTGGGAATCAAACGTGTTCCTGAGTTGTATTAATTGTTTTGTATGGATTAGACACCTGTATCTTTTTCATAAAAACTATCTATAATATCATCGTTTTGTTTTATATTTTGTTTTTCTTGTGGGTTGTACTGACAACATTGAACACCACAAAGTGAACTGAATTACATTATATTTGTTTTGGTCCGTTATCGCCTACATGAGCTGATAACTCTGGCAATTATTCTGTGCAGTCGATTGATGGTGGGTTCAACGAGCCATAAGTCAAACAGTTGACTGATCGATCACATATGCGAGTTATAATGATACCTCGCAGGATAATTTTGTGACAACGTTATGGAGTCCTAAATGTTTCAGAACATTAGGTGCCAGGTCGTGGATAGGACATCCATGTGTAATAGAGTCCGATTCTTTTTGACTATCGACTGTCTCTTGAATAAAAGGATTTTTTTGTTTTACTTTGGTTTCTTTCTCATGGTCGACCGTAACAGGAGGCAAGTAGATTTTTACTGGGTCATTTCATACTGCGCTTGTATCTGCACGATTCGAGTTGAAGAAAATATCCAACCTTTATCAGGTTATGTTATTTCTCAGGGCCACTCGAGGAGCTGTAACTGAAATGCATGGCCATGCTCGAATAAAGATTCGTTTATCAGTTAAGTTACTCTCTAGTAGGGGAAACCACTCTTGATACTGATCACTTGTAAACTACGACCTTTGTGAATACGGACTTTGCAAATTGGTTTACATTGAGTGGGAGAAATTTATTATGGATATGAGAATCGGTTATCGCACATACACTTGTACGGACAAGTGGGAGATTGCTGGAGCCAGTATCCTCCACAGTTAGTGCAATAACATAAATAAATCTCTATAGGTTTACAGGGTATACTTTGTATTGTAATCAGTTGATTAACGTTTATCGATAACGGTTGGCTTGCTAGATAAGTTTGACGTTATTGTCATACAGATGGCGGTGATCAACTGGTCCCTAAAAGTCACACCTAAAGGATGTGATTGAGAGATGTGATTATTTGAGAAAATAATCATATTGATGCCTTATTACATGACTAAAAGGTTAGTCGGTGTTTTTTGACTAAAAGGTTAGTCAATGTGATGTTGATATAATTATTTAATAACGATTAAATAATGTTAGCTAAGACGAATTAACTGTAATTCGTAAATTGAATATAAAAGGTTATATTTAATTGTTGTATATAATGTAAGCTAATTAAACATAAACCGTTATAATTAATTGGAAAATTATAAATATACGGATATTTATAATTAAAATCACTCGAATGGAATAGTTACTGAATGACGACCTATACTATCTAATCTTCACAAAGATTTTCATATCACAAAGACCCTCCATCTTGAGTCTTGTGTTATTTGAGGTAGATCTTGCTTGAAACGTTTCTTTAAAGTTATAACCAAGTAGCTATAACTTCCATGTAAACTTTCAAAGTTATTCCTGAATTTGTTATAACTTTGTCTCACAGAATGCTTCAAAGTTATGCCTGAAGTTCTTATAACTTTGATCTTCCTTCTTGTAATTGTTGTTAGCTATAACAAGACTAAAACACACAATTACATGCATATGATATATTAAGTAAAGCACATTATCACGTAAACACATGTCATTATCAAAACTATAAAATAGGTCCAACAGACTTGTCAATGTAAACTTAAAAAAGAAACTTCATGGACATAACCCATTCGTGGCAGCTTTTTAAGTGGATCAAGTGTGTTATGTTTCTTATCCAACCACTAAGAAAGATAATCAATGGTCCGCAGTTTTTAAAATCAAGTCAAGATCGCATGTTGATGCTCCTGTTGACGAAATTGTCTTCCAAGAAGATGTGGTTGTCAATAGTCAGTCAATTTCACCAATTTTGGTGGAAGAGACACAAAGTGAGGATGAATATGAAGTGGTTGTTGAAAGGGGTGAAGGAGAGTATGACAAGGACATCGGTGAATAAAAAGAAAAAGATGATGAAGATGAAGAAATTCAAGAAGTACAAAATGAGGAAGATGAGGAAGAAGTCGAAATACTTTTTTCAGATGATGAAAGTTTGTTGATTTGTAGTGATAGTGATAGTGAGGGTCACTAGTTGTAATCTATTTGTCAAAATACAATTATAATAAAATTTGAAACTTTGCAATGTAATTCAAAAAGTTTGCTCACGGTTTTTATATATTGAACTACCTAACAATTTCCATTGTATATAGCTTTTACATATGGCAGGTGGGTTTATAAGACGAATCATAGGTAACACTAGTCAATCTCGTCGTGCTGGTGAGGAGCAGAACGAGGAGGAGGCTGCCTCGGATGACCACGAGCAGGAGCAGGAGCATGAGCATGAGCAGTTTACGATGCCGACTACGCAGCAGGAGGGGACGCGGGTTATTCTGTCTCGCAATTCTGACATAGGCCATTGGTAAGTGTCTGATATATAGAAAACTTTTATTATCGCTAACTTTATTTTATTATAACTTTTACGCTAACTTTTATTATAACTTTTAATATCGCGTTCGTTCTAATATGAATCTTTTTCAGGTGGGATGACAAGTCGATCAAGCAATACGTTACTTGGTCTTTCATTCGTACCATCGGCCGGGAGTACTTCAGCAAATGGAGTTAAGCGAGCCATTACCGGCGTAGGCGGATGTGGGAATACTGTCAGGTATATTTTATTATGGTTCTATCAATTACTAAAAAGTAATTGTTTTCATTCAAAACGTGTAGATGTACAATTACAGCAATTACTAACAAGTTGTTTATGATGAAATAGTATCATGTGAACTCGGTCGATCCGAACTATGACCCGAAGCCCGAATTGAAGAAACAGGTCACGAGGCGGATTACCTCACTTGTTGGTGGCCTCAAATATAACAAAAAAAGGCCGGATTGGGTGCCTGAAACTTGGTGGGAAACCATTAGAAAAAGGCCCGAAAGTGATCCCGAATTTGTCAAGAAGTCCAACATAAACAAGGTAAATAGACGGTCGGGTGGCGAGAAAGCTTCGGGCACCCATACTCTAGGCCGGAAGAGTTGTTCCGATGCGTTTAAAGAATTGGTAAGTTCTTTATTTTTTACTTCACAAATTGCATATTATGAAGGATTAATATTGCCGATATAACACTTAATGTTTTTATACTACTTTCAGGCTGATCCTACGCCGTACAAGTTGTTTGAGAAAACAATGAAAAACAAGAAGGGCGAATGGGTTAATCCTAGAGCTGCTAAGACAAACGAAAGTTTTTCTAATTATTACTAATTAAGGAGTTTTTTTTTATATCCAACTTTAATACTATTTATTAGCTTTGTTTTGTTTTTATCACTTAATGTTTTTAATTATACAATTTTTTTTTTCAGGAAGCTTACACCGAAGAGATGAGTCAGCCAACGCCAACTGGCGAGACCCCAGACGAGTTCCATGCATACTATAAAGCTGTAGATGGATTCGATGAGAAGTCGAGGCTGTTCGGGATGGGAGATAAAGGGAAAGAAGTGTGGTATGATCCACCTTGCAACAAAAGTGCAGGCGCATATTTCTCCTACAATCCTACTGATTACACTCGACTCCCAAGTGAAAATATTCAAATGAATGAGCAATTGAGTGCACTTGCGAATGAACGAGAACATGAGCAAACCGCCCGACTTGCCCTTGAAGCACAAGTACGGGCCAATCAACAACCAATGGAGAGCCAAGCCGATCAAATGGCCGCCATGCAAGCGGCGTTGATGAAATTTCTTCCCCCGGGCTTGTGTCATTTTCCTCCTCCATGTCCAAGAGACGACAACGCGGACGACGGGCACGGCTTTGGACGGGGTTCTCTTACCCCCTTAGGTTAGTTATTTATCATCTAATTAAGTTAGTGGTTATATCAAAGACATTAGTTTTGTCTAAGTTAGTGAACTCGTTGAATTTGTAAGGTTGTAAGAAAAAGTTGTATGAATTTGTTTAACTTTTTATGTAATGGATTTTTTTTCCAATTTCCATCGATCTTCCAATTTATTTTTGTTGCCTTTTGTTGATTCCCGCTCATGCGGTCGACATGAGTATGAATTACCGCTTTGCGGTGGACGAATGTATTTTCTGTATTGCAGGTTTTGTTGAAATTTTCACCGTTAAAAACAATGCAAAATACGCAATGTGGCTGGACAGCAGGCTGTTGTATCCAACCACTGCTATATTAAGTACTGACGGAAATTCCGTCAGTACAGTCGAGATTTTCTTGACCTTACTGACGGAAATTCCGTCAGGAAGTCAAGATTATCTTGACTTTACTGACGGAATTTCCGTCAGTAAGGTCAAGAAAATCTTGACTGTACAGACAGAATTTCCGTCAGTAAAGTCAAGATAGTCTTGACTGTACTGACGGAATTTCCGTCAGTACTTAATATAGCAGTGGCTGACGAATCATCCGTCAGTAAACACATTTACTGACGGAAATTCCGTGACAAGGCAATTTTTTGTTACCAATTGAAGTGACGCACTTCCGTCAGTCATTGACATTACTGACGGAATTCTTGTGTTTCTGACGGATTTTTTCCATCAGTTTCCCGAGTTTGTTTTGTAGTGTAAATAATATAAGAGGCTCCCTTATATCAACTATATTATTACTACTAGTAGTAATATGATGAGTATATATGTGAGAACTTTGAATTAAAAGAACTTCCTTAAGTTATTATGTTAGACAGATAAGTTGTTCTTATGATTCTTCACATATTAGTGATTATGTGCTTATAAAAGATGAGATTTTCTCATTGTTCACCTTAGGACCGCCGGTCATGGGGAATGGAGAAGGGGACAAGCATGCTTGCTTTTTCCCTTACCCATGTCACTAGGGTGGCTATAGACTAATTAGAGTATCAATGTGTTGTCTTAACATTTAAACAAGACTATAATCACCCCAATCCCAACCACCCCAAATATGGTTATGGTGAGGTAAAATGGGATCCATTTTAACTTATACATTTTGTCATTTGTCATGTGTGTGACATGTGACAAATTACATGTGATCTTGCTTATAAAATTATATTTAACAATTAAATAAAATCTTATAACAAATAAATTATGCTTAACATTTTAAGTAACAATCTATAATTACATGTATGTAAAATGGTTTAACTCATACATAATTAATATAATCTACAACTCATTGTAATTATATTTATTCAATCACTCTTATCTCTAATGTTTTATAAACATTATATAACTTTGGTAATATAACATTTAATTACCAACATGAATCTCATTTAAATCATATTATAATAAGATGTAATTCTCATATACAGACTGAACTTATTCAATGTTAGGGATTAATTAATTTGTATCGTTATACAATTAATTAATTTTATGATTTGGGAATCGTCTTTTTGGTGTGACCTCAAGGGACCAACTGATCACCACCGTCATACGACAGTAATATCAAACTCTAGTAAGCCAATCATTACCGATTAATGTGGATCAGTTGACTATAATATTATTAATGTTATGAAACGTATTATGTGGATGTACATTGGGCTTTATGGTCCATTATGCAATTAGGTTTCCAACATGAAATGTATTATATATGCCCCTGAATGAGATGAATAAACTAACTCGATTGAATCTCTCTCCCCTCTCTTAACCTATTTTCCCTTATTCTCTCTCTATCTTTTGCTATACTTTATCTTCTATTTCTTATTCTATAACACGTTATCAGCACGACTCTAGCCGACTGGCCTAGCATAGAAATAAAAACGAAGCAACTCTATTGGGTCGAAGTAAATTGCGGCGTATTGCCGTCAGAGACTCCCATATACAGTGGCTTAAAGGTTAGTCTTTACCTCAATAGCATCTTTTCATGAGAAAGACCGATAAGCAATATTGACATGTTTATAATTGGCCCTTGAAAGATGTATATTTCGATGTAAAGAATCATTTGAACTTATTATCGTCTAACCCACCATTTCTCTGTATACTTTCATCGAACCGTATATGTATTTAATTAGTTTCAATATGTGTTGGCTATGTATAAGGCTATACACGTTGTTCTCCTTGAAGAACTCATAACCATGTCATCATCTCTTTGCATGTTACTCTATATGAAAATATTCATTTATTAAAGAAAGTATTCTGACATGGTTTAATCATTACTTACTTCCTAAATTATGTTTGCTCTGTTTGTTTGGCTCCATTATTTAAATATTTTGAATATATTTATGGTGTTCCATTATTCCTTTTATCAGGGGTTGTTTGGTTACCATTTAAAATCACATGAATTGTAATTCATGGGAAGTACAAATATTGTACCTTGTTTGGTTGAACAAAAACATGGGAATTAGAACTTCCCATGAATTAAAATTCCTCCAAAATGGAGGAAGTTGCTTACCTAGCCCCCCCTAGGTAAGTGGAAATTCCTATGGAATTCTAGTTCCTGCATGCAACCAAACACTTTTTGACAATTCACATGAAATGTAAGTTAATGGGAAAAACAAGTTCCTAGGCATTGCAAGTTCCTACGGTGAACCAAACGACCCCTCAGTATGCAATTGCCTTGTTGGTAGACGTTACTCCAATTTTTGAGTAATAATTTAAAAGATACCGTCTCTTGTCAATATAATGTGAAACGGTAATCTCATATCTATTTATTTGAGACGAACCTCTATCTAATTAAAGTGAGACGGTCTCATATCTATTTAATTACTTGAGATGAAATCCTATCTAATAATGTGAGACGGTCTCATATCTAATCAACACGAGACTATCTCCTATATATTTAGTGCGAGATAATATTATCTCATATTAATTTAAGACGTTTTTTGTCATCATAATTTAAGATGGTCTTCTACAACATTAATGTGAGATGATATCTCATACTATTTTAAATGTGAGACGGTTTCTATCTATTCAACGTGCGACATTCTTGTATCTATTCGAGACGATCTCAAATCTATTTAATTGAGGACAAACTCCTATCTAATTAATGTGAGATGGTCTCATACCTATTTAACATGAGACGATCTTCTATCTATTTAATACGAGATGGTCTCTTGTCATTATAATTTAAGACGGTCTTTTGTCTTCATGATTTAAGATGATCTTCTGTCACATTAATGTGAGAGATATCTCATACCACTTTAAATGTGAGACATTCTCTATCTATTCAATTTGTGACGGTCTCCTTTCTATTTAATTCGTGAGGATCTCATATATATTTAAGTGAGACGAGCTCATATGTAATTAATGTGAAACATCCCCAATGAAAAGACAAATATTTTCTCCTATTTCTTAAGTCTTAAATTATTCGGCATATAGACTAATGATTAACACATTTAAATCGCTATGGTTACTCAAAGGAATAATATCGTCCTATTTCCTTAAGCGGTTTTTAATATATGATCAATCTTGCCAATCTACATGAGACTACATGTGTCCTATCTATATCGCTATATCAAATCATATATTTGATCACATGGAGATAAATTATTTTACGCACGTATGATATAATAGCTAATTATTGTTGGAGCCAGTGTCCTCCACAGTTAGTGCAATAACATAAATAAATCTCTATAGGTTCACAGGGTATACTTTGTATTGTAATCAGTTGATTAACGTTTATCGATAACGGTTGGCTTGCTAGATAAGTTTGACGTTATTGTCATACAGATGGCGGTGATCAACTGGTCCCTAAAAGTCACACCTAAAGGATGTGATTGAGAGATGTGATTATTTGAGAAAATAATCATATTGATGCCTTATTAAATGACTAAAAGGTTAGTCGGTGTTTTTGACTAAAAGGTTAGTCAATGTGATGATGATACAATTATTTAATAATGATTAAATAATGTTAGCTAAGACGAATTAATTGTAATTCGTAAATTGAATATAAAAGGTTATATTTAATTGTTGTATATAATGTAAGCTAATTAAACATAAACCGTTATAATTAATTGGAAAATTATAAATATACGGATATTTATAATTAATGATATATTATAATGTCGGTCTTTGACTAATGACGATTATAATATATTACATTATATTAAAAGCTAAAATGACCGGAAAAAGTGTCCAGATACACTCGGGTTTTTCCGGTCAATGGGTAGTTATTTGAGGAGACTAAATCTCCTCATATAATACCTAGGAGTGCCGTGAGCAAAGGAGAGGAGGAAGGAAAAATTCTAACCTAATTTTCTACACTCTATTGTGCCTCCATCACACAAATCACAAAACCTAAAAAGTTAACAGTAACTTTTAATCATCTTTCTAGCAAAGGAGAAGGGCATATCTCAATCTATCTTGGGTGAGACAATTAGGAGGATATCTACTTTGATATCTGTTCTTAGGCCGATTTTGCTAAGGACCAAAGGTTTAATTCATTTTCTTTATATTTGTATCGTTTTCATATCTATGACTTGCAATTCATATTATATAATTTTGTTATAATCCTAAATTTTAAGGGGATGTAAACAGTTATTTCCCACAATTATAAGTTAGCATCGAACTTTAAGTTTGCCGAGAAAGTGCACAATTGCACATATTAAGGCATATCCAACTCCAAATATGGAGCATCGTAATGCATTGCGAACTACTATCAAAGTTGACATGAGATGTTAAGACATATATGATGAACATGTGCTTAAAAGTATGAGCAAAATAATTTTGATATAAAATTGAGGTTGTACGGTGTTCTTTCTATACCGATTTCCTTATAAATTAAAACTTTAATTTTACATACACAAACAATAATGTGCTCAAACTTTTTCAAGTATTGCATATACATTTTATTTCACGCAATACCTATACTTAAATTGGGCATTTTGATTTAGCACATTAATAGTCAATTACATCATACAGATATCTTATAAAATCTTACAATTATTCCCACTAATTAAAATCTCATTTATACGTGATATGGGAAATCACATTCTAAGGTGGTTTATAAATTATTGCAATCTATCTTGAATATAAAATTTACCACCTTATGAGGAATAAGTACGTGAGAAGTTGGTAAAACAAAGAAAGTTTTATCATATTGAATTGCACATACCGTGTAATATATGAAGAATGTCGATTCTAGACACTTCTAGTATGATCATTAAAGTATATCCATATGAAACAGTTATACGTTTGCGCGCAATGTTCAATGAACAATTGAATAAGAATTTAAGTCCATTCGACCGTCGACATATTTATAAAGAGCTCATTAACCTGAAATTCATCCAATTTATGGAGATTAAGAAACACAATGTACATTTTTCATTATTGAGTCATCATATGCATATAGAGACTAAGTTAAGCATTTTCATATTAGTTACTACTACATCATTGCATTATTTCACATCATATAGTTTAGAACTTAGTCACATATCATATACATGCACATTGTTATTGATGATATGATCACTCAAAGAAAAGGTGCAGTATTTTCAACCGCAAAAGTGACAAGTTTACTGGAAGTGAAGATGCACGAAGTACAATCTTCATATTAACTGAAGACATCTATAAAGTCAATCAAGTACGATAACAGCAATTTCCAAGATCGAGAAACTTTTCTACATCATGAGTAGCAATGACGTTTTACAAGTGATGTAACCATCAGGGGGAGTGTGCACGCGCTGTACTCTTTTTCCTTATCTAAGGTTTTGTCCCACTGGGTTTTCCATAGAAAGGTTTTAATGAGGCAGCTTATTAGTTTGCGTGTAGAGGGACAATGTTCTCTGCTTTTTCCTTACTAGTGTTTTTCCCATAGGGTTTTTCTAGTAAGGTTTTAACGAGACATGTTCTTCAATAATGTACATGCAAGGGGGAGTGTTATGAAACGTATTATGTGGATGTCCATTGGGCTTTATGGTCCATTATGCAATTAGGTTTCTACCATGAAATGTATTATATATGCCCCTGAATGAGATGAATAAACTAACTCGATTGAATCTCTCTCCCCTCTCTTAACCTATTTTCCCTTATTCTCTCTCTATCTTTTGCTATACTTTATCTTCTATTTCTTATTCTATAACAATTAACTAATTATCTCTACCTCAAAATATATGCATAACCGCGACTAATTTAATGAATTAACAATTAATCATTAAATTAAATCTTATTTAATCGTATTAAAATAAGACGTAAAATTTATTCAGTCAGTTATCGTATAATTGACTAATAAACTTAACCGAAATGAGTTCCTAACTCAATTTCCAATAAATAACTCTCGTAACCAAACATATATCAAATATATATATATGTAAATGACTAATTAAACTGTATCGTATACAAATAATTAGTTTTCTGTTTGAGTCTCATCCTCTAGGTGTGACCGAAAGGGGTCAGTTGATCACCGCCGTAATACAACAATAACGTCTAACTCTAGTCAACTGATCGTTATTGATTTACGTTAATCAACTGACGTGGAGTATCAATATACTAGTCATCCCACGAATATTCCAGAATGAGATTTATTATATAAATGCACTATTGTGAAGGACACTTACTCCAACACCTTCCCCGACATGTTTTCTCCGCTTTCATAATATTTTCGTGACAAGTTTTTGTTGTTCCAAAGCTCTTCACATTTTCTACTATAAAAGGAGAGCTCTGATCTCACTTTTTAGGCATGCGAGTGTTCTGCCCTTCTCTTCTCTTTTTGCATTCTAGACTTTGCTCTAAGTTTTCGACATCTACGTGCTTGATCAATCGACCATATCCTTCTGAGTACATGTCACGTTGCATGACCGACCCATTTGACCACTACACAATCAATCCACTAATTCAATCAATTTAAATCCTATAACGAGGGCACTTTCTACGTACGTTCGAGTCGAGCAATCACTAACGTTAACTTAGTTAATCTCGTTTCGTCAAACATGTAAGTCCGAGGGTGTAAATCCCGTCTTTTATTTGTATTATTTATATTTTTTCGTTTAATTAATGTAAGATTCACGTCAGAAGTAAGTTCACGAGTCGAGCAATCACTAACGTCTTTTAGTTTTCAAATCTTTTCATTTTTCTTCAAATCTCCGTTTTGAATCATATATTTCTGACGTGGATCCCGTTATCCGTTGTACTTATTTAATCATTGTAATTGTATGATTTCCTTTCTCTCTCATATGTAATTTATTATAAATCCCAATTTCGACATAATTGAATGCTAATTACGTGTTTACCGACATAGTCTAATTCATATGCTAGGATTAAAATGTTGGACGTTGCATTGCATACATATAATCGATAACATATTAAGTACGAACGATTTCCTTAATCATTAGTTGAGGCCGCTATCGAGGCGGGCGGGATTAGCTGTTCGGTTAAAGAGCTTCCTAATACGTACTCTCACCCCTTTATTCCAGATATCTATGAACATCCGTGTTCATTGGCATCCACGAGAGTCATTCTAGACATAGAATGCTAAGGGTAACGAGTTCTTAGTGTTCATTTCATTACTTTGTGTCTTGACATGGCATAAAGTATTCGAACGGTTCCAATTTTCCATAAAAATTGGTGGCGACTCCATAAATGCATATTCTTACGCTTGTCCTCCCAAGCGCGACCCTCCGTGGTCCCCTAGTGTACCACAGTGACACATTAACAAAATGTTAACCGGTTGGAAAAGGTAGCCATTTCATGGAGTTCAGTCAATATGAGGGAGGGTAAACTTAAGTTTATTGAGTGTTATTCTAAAGTTTGGATTAGTATAAGAAAACACATACATGTTGGATTATTTCTGTTATTTTTTCCTGGCAAACTAGTGGGTGATTTAAGATGTATTTGACACGTCTTAAGCTTAAACGAAAATGTGCGTCTTAGATGAGAATTTGTGAAGTTACAAAACGAGCAGTGATAATAGTATCAATGGTTCAACTCTCGGTTTTTATGTTACTCCAGCCAGGGGCGTAGGCACTAAGGAGCAAGGGGTAGCAGCCGCTACCCCAAACAAAAAAAATAGTTAAAGAGTCGATTTTCCGCTACCCCAACTCTGATTAATGAAAGAATAATTATAAGTAAATGCATAATTTCAAAGTAAATTAAATGTGGTCTAGTGGTAAAGTACAAGTAATTTTGACATCATGTCTAGAGTTCAATTCCCACGGTCTTCCATCTTTATTGTTTTTTTTTTGCTTTTTTTTTTCTTTTTTTAATGCTCTCATTGAATATTCCTTTGAATGAATGGAGAATTCTAACCAAATCCATTAATTAAGGTCCCTTATTAAGATAGGCATTTAATATCTAAATTTTTCCCTTCAATTTATTATTTTTAAAAAAAATTGCAAATTGATGATGTTCATGATCTTCGAGTACAAGAGAATTAAGTTGTGTATGGATGACGGAGTGTAAAGTACGAATCAAAATTATTGTCGAAAAATAAGGTAAAGATAAGTTTAGTTATAAGGAAAATGAATTTTGAAAAATTATTTTTAACAAAATTATATGTAATTACAAAGCGAGAATCATAATAAGTTTTCAAAAATAACATTAAGAATCAAAGTTGAATCATAAAATGAAAATTTCTAAGCCATTAAATACGTCTATTTGATTGTTGTAAATTTGTAATTTTGATTTTTATATGTTGCATCCCCCTTATACTAAAAGATTAATATGTCTCTAAAATTTTCCCGCCTAAGTGAGAAATGGTCTGTGATTGGTTCTCACATTATTTCATATTAATTTTATACCATAAATAGAAGATTACTACTAATTTCAATATTATATAATTTTAGAGAAATATTTTGCACAATAATTTTAGAGACCTCTTAATTATTATTATATGATGATATTATATCAATATTATATAATTAAGTCATTAAATTAAGATTATTCTTTTAGTAAAAGTAATAGTATAATAATAATTAAGAATTTATAAAATTAGGTTCACTTTACACGTCAATCTTATTTGGTGTGAAAACTATCAATTTTTTTTCCTCTTATACCGCTTAAACATATTACCAAGCTATATAATATTAATATTTTTATACTCTATTATCTAAAAAACCGTGCATTTATACGGGTGTAACTAGTTGTGCATTACTTAAATATTCAAATTTTCAGATACATATAGGCTTAAGATATTCACTACCTCAAATTTAAGTTTCTGACTCCACCCCTGGCTCTAGCGTGTTCCCCTTCCTCACTTCTATATTAGGGAAAAAAAAACTATAACCCTTCCTTATCCTTCATTGAATTTGTTAGGTATTTGGTATTCTTAATCAAAAGTTCTTCCATCAAATGATTGTCTTCCGTTTTACAGGACATGGCAATTGAAATATCGGCTTTCAAGGCCCGACATCCTCTCTCCTCTCTCGATCATGAGCTGGACACTGTCGTACTTAAATAACGGAATTTTAAGACATCTTTTGAAAGAAGTCGATAAACCAGCCGCAACCATTACTTCCCGCTTGGATATTTTCACTTTCCATTTATTATCATTTAAATTTCCCGCAGTGTACCAAGAATCAAGATACACAGGTATCATTCTTGGTTCATTTACAAGCATGCCACGCCCTATAGATCCCATCTGCACTAACTGAATGGCTGAAATCGACAACTATACACCTCTGTCGGCAACCAAATCCGAAAGACGAAGGGTTACTCGATCGCCTACGTAGAAGGGATTGCGAAGCAACCGAATAAATAAAATAGAACAATATAATACTGTGAGCGAGCTTGGAGAGCCAGAATAGGGTAGAATTGCCTTTGTACAAGTGACATTCAAAGGTATCGCGACATACTTTGTACTAATCGTCGAGATAGAGAACTTGTCAAGTGCACGGATTGCTAACTGCTGAACAGGACGAGTACATCGAGTACAAGCTGAGGCCGGCAAACCAAGCTGCTGGACTGCTTGATGTGGCCAAGTGCATCAAGTCTACACTGATGCCTAATAACCAGGCTGCCAAGTGGGCTGTTGATGAGCTTGAGAGAGATGGTGTTGTGAAGGAGGATAGTTGTTTTGAGTGTCAAGGGCTGCCAACTGAATGTATTTGATGTATAGGACATGGGAGTCATGTGCCAAAATAACCATTAATAAAACTATTTATCAAACACTGTTAAGATCAAGGTAGGTAGACATTACGTAGGAAATAAAAAAGTCAAATTAACGATACAAAAGATAGCTAGGTAGCACGGACACGGACACGGACACGGACACGTACACGTAATACGACATCTCGTGAAATTTAGGACACGGGACACGGCATTTAAATTTAATAAAATATATTTTTTATAGTTATATATAACGTACGATTTTATATTTGTATTAGTATTTGTTATTAAATGTAAATAATTGAAGGTAAAATTTGACTTTGACGATAATTTATTCTCATTTTCCACCCAAAATCACCTTTAATCAATCTCTTTTAATCTTTCAACCTCCACTTCCTTCTTTATAGGTGTCCGTGTGTCTGACACGGTGTCCGACACGGGACGGCTAAGTAGGAGGAGTGTCCGTGCTACCTAGAAAGATAGTACAAATCAGCAGTCAAGGAAATCCCCAGAAAAACGGCCTCGCCTCGCAGACAGTCGTACCGGTAGTGAGGTGACCCCTAGGCTTTCCTCATGACAAGCCTACTTTTTCTTGCCCTTCCTCTTTTTTGATGGAACTTCTATCCAAGGAGCTTCACCTAGCTCCATCGGAGCTTCACCTAACTCCATCCCCTTGGAGTCTTCTTCATGATCGGTTGAACACACTGATGAATTACCTGTCGTGGTTGAACCTACATCCTCATTAGCATCGCTAATATAGGCAGCCTGTAAGAAGTTGTCATACTTAGGATTATAGTTTATTTCAGTCTAGGAACTCAAGGTAGAACCGTAGAACGACAGTTCTATAGTCTGACATGCGGGTGACAAGGAGGCACGTATACAAGACATTAATGTAGGTTATGGTGGACTAGTCGAGCAAACTACTACTTATTGACTAGAAGAAAAGGAAGGTGTTGGTACTTTGTGAGCAAACTTTGGAGAACCGTAGTTCATTAAGTCCACCAAGAGTTCAGTCATTGAACGGTACGTGATTCCATCTACTATAATATTGATACATGGGAAATATAAAATTCAAAAATAATATGCGGAGTATTACATAAATAACATTGCTAAGCAATACCTTTGTGGCAATTGGAGGGACTACTGCTTCCCTAAGCTTTTGAATGCTTTGATAATTGTTTACCAAGCATTCTTCATACATATCCATCAGTATGCGTGCCACCTATAATGATTCAGAAATAGGCAAAAATAAACCAATGTTCCAAACATTAAATTCCGTTTATTAGTAGCACTACGAATGACAAAAGATGTAGCAATTTCTAGTGAAGGAGGAGAGAGTAAAATGAATAAGAAAATAATTGAATCCTGAATGAAAAAAATACCTCCTCAATGCTATCAACTTCGAGTATCAAAGAGAAAGACTCCATCCATTGTTCTAGCAAATCTTCCAAATCGTCCATATCTTAAGTGAAACAAGAAAAAGAGGCCCCGCATTAGAGTTAATAAAAAAACATATCTAGCACAGGCAAAGCTACTTGGTTGCAAACCCGAAAAAAACAATCAACAAGATCAAGGTTAAGTTTGACCCCCAAAAAAATACAAAATATAATGGCCTCACGCGTGATAACTAGTGTGAGTAGAGAATTATCTAAAGAATCATGGTCTCTACAACAATAAGAGTGCTTCATTGAAGAATATCCTTACCACTATTGCCCTTAAGTTAATCAAGATAAATCTTTAACAGAAGAAAAAAAAACAACACAAACTTTAAAGACATAAGAACAAAGGAGGATGGGGTTTGCATGAATTGCGAAATAATTATTTTCACTCAAAATGACATGAGTGGGTTAGCATGAATCGCGGTGGCGAGAAAGTTCTTATGGAATGTTCCATGGCTGGTATTCTAATTAATTATTATAGCGAAACCATTTTATACTTCCAATAGATTTTAAAACTTTTAAATAACCATATTGAATAAACAAATCATTTCAAACCAAGTGTACATTCAAAATTACATTACTATAAATGATTACGAGGTGGTTGAGCATTTTTCTTTACACGGACAATTAGGCTCTAATGCAACACAAGTACTAATCTAATCAACTCCAGCATACGCAAAGTCTAGAATATTTTTCAATAAATATACGATAATAAATAAAATAGATTACGTAATCAATACTTCCTCCGTTCCATTTGGTTGTATACGTTTGCTTTATCACGTATGCCAACGCTCTTTTTGTTTTGTTTATATCTTTAGTTACATATTATTAAAAATTATAAAATTTTGATATTAATATTGTTCTCGGTAAGACAATTTAAATAAGATCTCACATGACTATCTTTTATGTCATATATTAGAAGTTGTATTTAAGATTCTTCTAACTTATGAATAGTGACCAAAAAGCAAACGTATACAACCAAATGGAACGGAGGAAGTACTATATAATAAATCCTGAAACCAAGGGACTTCCATGTAATTAAATGTTATACAAATTAATTATACTATATAGTTTTTAATCGATAGCGCTCTGTGATAGACCCGATCAAGGGATTTCAATGTTTTAATATTATATAATTTTGGTTGAAGTATAAATTTAGAAAATATTAAAATAGGGTGATTTTCCTTAAAATAAATATGACCCCACTTATGGTAAGAAATATATATTAAATTAAAAATTTATAATTATTCAACTTACACAAAATATTTTGGAAACTATTAATAGGTAAAATAAATCAAGCTAGGTTTCCAAAAGATATAATATTCCATAATTTTTATAAATAGATTTAACATATAAATCATATATTTAGACCTCTTAAAATTGCATGTGTATTCTCAAATTGCATGTTTAATCATCAGCTAATCAAATTATAGTTATCACTCAGTTCAATAGTCAAAGTAACAATATTAGAACCGGAGTAATGAAAGTAATAGAACAACGGGAGTAGTGAAATTTTCAATATTAATGCTGAAAGTATCAATATTACGGTGGGAGTAGTGAAAGTAACAATAATTACGATATAATTACGAAGGGAGTATTGAAAGTAACAGTAGTAATAACGAATGTAATAAAAGAAACAATACTAACAATAAAAAAAAAGTACTACCAATTGATTAAAGTAAAATAAAAGAAACAATACTAACAATAATAAAACAATACTACCAATTGATTAAAGTAAAATATTAATAGTGGGAGTAATGAATTGTCTAATAATTTATTTTATCGTAATTTTAAGATATGTCATAAGAATGATAAATTTATGAGTTATACAATTTTAAAGTATATTTAATTAAAATAAATTTTGCAGTAATCCTTTTTACCATATATTAATACTGTCAAAATCAATGCATAGAAGTAACGACCTATTCTGCCCACAATAGCTCAGAAAAGTTATCATGATGACTACATGAGATGGCTAAAACATTCCCCAAAATCAGTCTCAAAGTTGTACATAACAATGCCCTTAACTCCATCACAATATTTTCAAAAATCATCTCCAAAATAACAGAAATTCAACACTAAAATGACTAAGAACAGTCCCAACCTCCCTCTATAAACCACCCCGATTTCAAGTAAGCAGCATACGAAGCTAATTTAGATTAACACAAGTTTACGCCATTAAAACAAACAATTATACTCATTTTAACTCACTGATAAACCCGTGCAAGTGCTAAGAGCGGCCTGTTTTAACAAGAGATGTAAAGATAAACCAGATTAAAATTATACTTATAAATTTAAACTAATAAAATCAAAGACCTTTGTATAAATGAGCAAAAAAAACAAAATTTGTCTAATACCTTTGATTGTGGTTGACGCAAAATTGTAGGTGAGGAAGCTACAGGTTCAAACATCGACTGCTTAGCTACGGCAAATGAGTATTTATTGTGGTTGAATATATGTAGAAGAGGGGGAGAAGAGGACAGACAACGGAGGTGACGTGATTGCCTTTTGTAGGGAATCCGGAACCTCATCAATAAGAAGTTCAATTTCTTCATCATGAGGGAGGTGAAGAGTTTCCATTGATGACCCTTTCATTTGTACATAACATCCAACATATAAGTATCAATATATTCACAGGTTTTAATTGAGACCGTCTCAGATTTACACAAGACAACTTTAGTAATGACCCTTTTAAGATATTGCACCATAAATCATCACTTTGTAGTTTAAGCTGATTTTCTTTATTTGGTGACCAACTTTATCATTTGGCGCCATCTTATAGCTTTTTAAATTGTGAAAGAAAATATTTTTAACACTATTAATTACCGTACCTCATACCCAAAGTTGATTAAATTAGTTTTATTAGCTTTTTATATAAATAAGATTTCTAAAATTATGGGGTATTACAATCTCTCCCTTAAAGAAAAAGGGAGTTCAAAGTTGAATACTCCCTCCATCCCGGTGAACTGTTGCCCTTTCAATTTGGCTCAAAGACAAAGGAATGAGTAGGAACCACTTAATGAATGACATTGGGAGTCAAATTACTCATAGAAAACCTTCCTAATATAGAAAGGACAACAATTGACAGAGACACCCAAAAAAGAAATAGGACAACAATTGACCGGGATGGAGGGAGTACTATTTAATGTCTTTTAAAGACCTACTTGTGACTAAAAAATTGTCATTCTCACGTTCTTTGAAGAACACAAAAATAAAACATCAATTTGTTAATCTAATCTATCACCTAAGACACCACCATAATTTCACTACAAGTGACTCAATCAGCCCTTATACTACACCTCCTAACTGTATGACCAGGAAACACCAACCGCACATGACTTTCATCAAGAAAAATGTAACCAAAAGTACACTCAAATTAACATCCTAATCATTAGTTGATACCTCTACGGCTCTACTGTTAATACAATGCTTAACCAAAGGAGTTCACGCAGTCTCGACAAAGCATGTCCCTGAATAATAAAATAAGGTTCTTTTCAACCCACGTTAAAACCCAAACCATGAACTCAGTAGCAACACCCTCACCCTCAGAAGCAATCATGACTACAGCAACAGTCATAAAGACGATCCAAAACTGTTCTTAAAACTAATGCGTTAAACATTATAGGAACTGCTGTTTAAACAGCACATAAAACAGCGACAAAATCTACACTGAACACAGCTTGAAAGGCCCTTTAAACAATCCCAAATTTCCTATAAATCAGTTCTGATATCAGAACCAAAACAACACCCCAAATACCACGTAGCACCAAAAACAGCATATCTCCTTAAAAATATCAAAGGATTCCCTGAACTTTCAAAAGATCGATCACTTATTTTTTGAAGTTAAGTCAACCAGACTCGCTACAGATTTTATATATTAAACCTTAAATTTAATTCCAGTCGTCCAAAAAATGAAAAGGTACTATTTTCACCAAGCTTATATCCAATTAAGCAATCGTAAAAGAAAAGCACACACAAGATTTCCAATATTATATTTCTCCAATTCTGGGACTATTAGGTGTTCCTCAAACCAATCAATGTATAACCTTTATCAGTATATAAACACTTAGCTTATATCCAGAAAAATATCAATTGAAGAACAGTAAAAAATTAAAAAATGGTAGAAGTGAAAAAAGAAAGCACCTTTACGATTAGATCGAGAGAAGAATCGGAGAATTGAATCCCCAAAACGATATGCTTTGTCACGAGAATGAGGTCCTCCCCATCCACAAGCTACAGCCTGTTGAAGCTCCGACCAACGGGATAAAACAAGTGTTATTCCTTCTTTCATATGTTGAACGCCCACTTCTGTTAGCATCATTCTATTACCTTCTCTGTAACTTTGCTATGGATGATCAATGGCGGACGTGTAGCCGCTATGTATTTTATATATATATGTGTCTGTGTTAAGGGTTTCTCGAGGGGTGTTTGGGCAAATATCTAAAAGACTAGCAATTGGGTTTGTTCTTGTGTATTCCATTTGGTTGGGCTTTGCAAATTGCCTAGGGGACGTTTACTTAGAGGTATAGGAAAGGGAAATGTTTCATTATCTTTGATGGGGTTTGTTGTCCGAAATAATGAGTTAAAAGAACAATAAACAGATATGGGTTAGATAAACTTTATTGTGCCGTGGTATTTAGAGCTGGCAAGTCTGACCTAACCCGAAACCCGAGCAAAATCGACCGACCCGACACGAGAATACTGCAACCCGAAACCGACCCGACCCGACCCGAACCGAAATGGCAGTTTGACCTGCTACTATCCGAACCCGATATGACCCGACCCGACTTGACCCGACCCAAACCCGACTCGACTGACCCGATTGCCACCCCTAGTGGTATTGATGGTCGCTGCCTTTGAAAGTTAATCGTCGTCGATACGGTCTTATTTGATAGAAAACAACACTCCCCCAATGTATATACATCGCTTTTCCAATTAGGCAACTAAAAGGGAAGAGTAGGAACTCGTAAGTTGTTCATATAAAATAAGAAACCAAAAAAGGAGGAAGTATTTGTGATAATTTTCATATGAAGAGAATGACCAAGAAAGGGTCTTATCTTACAATAATATAAAAAGGCTTGTTGAGCCTCCATTGAAGTGACACGTGTCACGTCTCAACTTCTTGCCACATATCATTTCTATAATTAACAATAAATAATAAAAAACCTACATAATTGTTGTACTTTCATTTTCTCTTGCCTTTTTGTATACCTTAACAAAATACAAAAAAAACAAAAATTTAAATTAAATATTTTAATTGATGCCCATTATTACAACTTCATTACCAACTCTTTGTAATCTATACATATATATACAATAACATAAAAGGCTACATTGAGTACCTAATAGGATGACACATGACGAGGTACAATTTCATGTTAAATTAAATTTTTTAAAAGAAATAATTAAAAATACAGGCACAATAATAACCAATATACTAATAAAGTTGTAAACCTTCATCTCCCAAAACATTACTCAACTTTATAATCACAATTTCTCCCTCTTTAAATCAACGTTTCTTAAAAAAATAAATTAAAAATGGAATACAAAAAGGCAAAGTACTTCTATTAATCAATATACTAATTAAATTGTAAGCCTCCATCTCCCAAACATTATTATACTTCATAATCACAAATTCTTCATCCTTCATACTAAACTTTTCATATCCTACCGTAATAAAACCAATTCACCAAATTTACCTATAAAATAAGATCAATTGATAAAAAATTTAACACATTGCTACCAAAAAAATGATGGAGAACTATGTTTCCTTACCTATGTATTTTCATTTGATTGATTTTAAAAATTTTCCTATCTTTTCTTTATAGCGGGTTATAGTCCAATGAGCGAAGGAAAATGAAGAGATAAGAGGGAAAGTAGAACAGAGAAGAACTAACAAGCATTTGTATCGTGTTGTTCGTTCTTCACAATGGTGAATGTTGATGAAGTGATCAAATTATTGTTAACCTTAACTTTTTAGTCTCATATATTTTTAATATTGATACAATGTTTTGGGAAGTTTTTAATATATTCATTAATTGATAATGGGTCGTGAAATTTTTAGGGATGACATTAACAACCTAAGTAAAGGTTTTCTCATTTTTTTTCATGAGTTGGTTAGAAAACGGTAAAATTATATTTTGTTTGTATTTTGACTACCAAATAGTGAAATATCTTATACTAATTGTGATTTTTGTAAAGTGAGAATGGTGAATGAATATCGATGTTTTTATCTATTACAATCTCATTTAAATTGTTCTTATATTATTCGACGTTACAATGGTTAAGAGAAAATGAGTGAAAAATATTTTTAATTCTTATTTTCAAACAATCAAAATATAAGTATATAACTATGGTTAGTACTACATACTTACTATTTTTATAGTATAATCATTTAAAGTTGTAGTCTAAGACAAATATCATTTAGACATCGAACAAAAACGATATTTTTCGAGTACAAAAGTCAAATGAAAATAATAGAGGATGTACAACTAAAAAAAATACTAATAGAGGATGTACCACTACAAAAAGTAGTTTTTTTTTAATATCTATTAATAAAAAACTCGAAAAGTCCCGTGATATTCACGGGAACTTAAACTAGTTTATAATGTAAAAGGAGATCAAAACTGATAAGACATTTAATTGAAATGCAATTCTCAAAACTAACTTTTGTCAGTAACAAGAAGGTGTAGTCTCCAAAACAGATTACACTAGACTCGAGGAGTCACATCGCCAACAGAAAGATATTTTTTGGTCAAAAAAACAAAACAGACCCCACCCCACGGCGCAAGTTGAGCTTGATGAATGGCGGCGACGGCGCGCGCGTAGGGAACTCCATTCATATTAGCCTCCATAAGAACAAGTAACAATAAACACTTGGTATATAAACAACAAAATGGTTCCTTATTCTACCAATGTCCCACTTTCACTTTTACTTTAAAATTTTCCAACATTTATTTGGTGTATTTTTCCTTACCTTTACCCCACTTTAAAGAATGAAATTATCCCTTATCCCTCTAAAAAGATTCCCCGACTCCACGATTGTTGTAACCTAATACAAATTCAACATAATCAAAATTTTGCCTTATCTCTCTTATTGATCTCCATGTTTTTTCTAACTGCTGCTTAATTACTCAATAACCTTTTCTTTCGTCAAAATTAACAAATTGTTCTTATATCGTGCAAAATTTATCTAAACTAGACTTAATGGTTCCACGGGTCTGATTAGAGGCGTTAACGAAAATGATATTGTCATCTGCAAAAGCAAGAAATAGAATTTTGGCACAAAGACCAAAGAAATAGTAGGAAACCACTTAATGAATGACGAGTGGACAATAGTCTCATTGGAAGTCAAATTACTCATAGAAAACCTTTCTAATATAGAAAGAATAACAATTGACTGGGACACACAAAAAAGATTTCCCGGCCCCACAATTGTTGTAACCTAATACAAATTCAACATACTCAAAATTTTTCCTTTAACTCTCTTATTGATCTCCATATTCTTTCTAACCGCTTCTTAATTACTTAATCATCTTTTCTTTCGTCAAAATTAACAAATTATCCTTATATCGTGCAAAATTTATCTAATAGACTTAATGGTTCCACGGGTCTGATTAGAGGCTTTAGCGAAAATGATATTTCATCCACTAAAGTAAGAAACGAAATTTTCTCCACCCTCAATCCAATTCTAATACCAATATCAATAGAGCTAAGATCACTATTTTTTGTAAAGATCTTAAACGGACCATTTGGATCTGAAGCAATAAGACGGGATTTTGTATCACTTTACGGTTAGATGTAACCACTATTGAAAATAAGGTGATATAAGCTGTGGTTACATTTTATCAAAAAGTGGCAACATAATCCCGTCTTATTTTTCAAACGAAAATGATCCGTCTGAAATTAGAATTTCTGAAGAATTTTATTTACATCTTGCGTATCAATGTATCATGACTTCTAACTAAACTATTTTCCTTCCACTATGTTTTTTTATTTGTTCTTTTATCTTCGTTTAAGTAAGTTGTGATTTTAGTCAGTTTCACTAACATCATTTATTTATTTATTTATTTATACAATACAAGTTATTTATTGAAGAACATATATATGCAGATAAGACACTGTTGAAAGCTGAGGATACATACAAATTTAAAGACTTTATTATCCTAATAAAAGAGGGTAAGACAAACTATTAATGAATATGTACCTTTTTACGAGATCAAATAATTTACCTTTACATGGTACTCATGTAAGTGAGTTATTAGAATACTAGATTTTTAACCCGTGTACTACACGGGTTATCTTGAAAAATTATAATATTTTAAGTATTTACTTCATATAATATAACTAGTATTGGTGCCCGGCTCCGCCCAGGCTACTTATATTTATCATTAAAATTTATTTTAATTAAATATACTTTAAACTTTTATAACTCATAAATTTATCATCAATATATAATCTTACGACACATCTTAAACTTACGATAAAATAAATTATTAGACAATACATTACTCTCAATATTAATATTTTACTTTAATCAATTAGTCGGCTAATTGTTCATATATTTTTTTTTATTGTTAGTATTGTTTCTTTTATTACATTCATTATTACTACTGTTACTTTCACTACTCCCGTCTTAATTATTGTTACTTTCACTACTTCTACCATAATTATTGATGCATTCAGTAATACCGCATTAGTATTGAAAAATTCACTACCTCCCATTGTTGTTCTATTACTTTCATTACTCTCGATTATAATATTATTACTTTGACTATTGAATTGAGTGATTACTATAATTTGATTAGGTGATCATTAAACATGCAATTTGAGTACACATGCAATTTTAAGAGGCTCATATATTTATATAAATATATTACATATATGTTAAATCAATTTAAAAGAATTATGCAATATTATATCTTTTGGAAACCTAACTTGATTTATTTACTTTTTAATAGTTTCCAAAATATTATGTGTAAGTCAAATAATTATAATTTTTTAATTGAATGTATATTCAATGCTACTAATTATTACCATAAGTGGGGTATGTTTATTTTAAGAAAAATCACCCTATTTTGGTATTTTCTAAATTTATACTTCAACCAAAATTATATAATATTTACATGAATCCCTTGATCAGCTTTATCACACATCGCTAAAAACTATATAGTATAATTAATTTGTATGACTTTATTTAATTACATGGAAGTCCCTTGGTTTCAGGATTTAATATATGGTATAGATTGCAGCAATGTAGTTCTGTTTTAAAATAAATTAACTCATTTTATGTGATAATTATTTTCTTTATGATCAATAACTGAATGTCATTTCATCGAATTAATCGATTTAATAAAAATAGTGGCTATTGCTCTTTCTTGTACAATTTTTACACTTTCATAAGCAAAACCTTTTCAACTTTACCCTTGTCATTTTTTTTGTTTTCTTTATTTTTTTTGCTCAAAAGTCATTGAAATTCACCACGTGCCACTCACCATCTTAACCGCCGCCCACCTCTTAAACGTCGCCTACCTCTTTGCTTGCATACCCCTTAGCCCAAGCCATCATTATCCTCATAGCACCAATATCCTCTTCGTATCGATACACCCCTCTTTCCACTCGCAAACTCACACCACCCATTTCCCCGCCTCCCTTGCACTACACCGTTCTTGCTCAACGCACCATTGTCTCGCTGATGTATGTTTTAATTAACCTCGCAAGCGAATGAGTTATCATTGGGTATTGCAAGGGTCGTATCCCAAGGGACGGTAATTATGGATCTAAAGACGGTTTAATCAAATTCTAGTTTAATTCTAGCTAATACTAGCAAGTTGAAGATGATTAATACTAAACAAGACTAACGAGGAGGCAAAGATGCGATTTAAAACAAAGATTAAAAGAAACTAAGGTGAATGAGTTCATTAATGTAAGTATATGTCAATTATGGTGGGGGTTAAGACTAGTCTAATAGTGAGTCTAAACATATCTCCACCTCTCGGTGCAAGACGGTAAATAGACAAGCCTCCACCTCTCGGTGTGAGACGAGCCCTAGCCTAAGATTCGATTAGGTTCTCGCCCTAACCTCCCCCTAAACATTCAAAACACACACAAATACAATACAAGTCTAAGCTCTCACTCAAACTAGTAATTAAACATGGAAATGACTCAAATAACTCATTCAAGCATTTCAACAAACACCTTGTGTGCACAAAACAAGTAGACTACCAAAAAACTTAATCTTTATGCCCAATTACCATAATCGACCCATAAACCTACATTAAATCCCTCATCTACCCTAGCAATACACTACTCACTCATATTAATGAAAGAAAGTATTAAAGATGGATACTTTGATATGAAATAAACAAGAGAAGACATATTCAACATGTAAACTAATTACGTAAATAAGGAAGAGTAATTAAATGACAAGTAAATGAAATAAAGATGAGAAATATACCAAAATTGTAAGAAAGGATGAAACTTGGATTAATAATCAAATAAGAGTCTCCTCTTGTCTTCAAATTACAACCCGATTGTTTACTAATAGCTAATAAAGAGACTAGATCTAACAATAACTAAGTAGAAAATTGAGTAATTATCACTAATTAAGAGAAGATTAGAGAGCTAATTAAGAAGTATTTCTTACTAATTACTAGGGTTTGTTAAGTCTATAATTTACCATATTTTATATACTTATTTCCCATAATTTTATATAGATTTTTAGCATATTATTGTTGGGAAATTAGCGCCAATTTCCCACGCGCAACGGAAGCAACTAATTGAAAAGTAAACAGTAAAAGTAAATAAATGCAAGCAAAAATAAAATGAGACGGTATTTAAGGTCAAACCCAGGGTAAAACCTTCCAAACCGGAAGTAAAACCCACTAGCCAAATGAACTAGAATCCACTATAAAATAGTACCAGTACAACGTAACCGTCTCGAATAAATAACAATTCAAAACCCACAATAATATTAGATAACAACCACTAGACCTTAGTAATATTAGTAAACGCCACCAGCAATATTCCTAGAGTAACCTCCTAAATTATTGTGTTAGAACACCCGTTGTACTACCTCTCACACTCTCAAACCCCGACATTTTAGTCACTTTGTTTGATATATACTTGTGAGATAAATTTTCAAAGGATTTACATCATTTATATAGCCACATGAAAAGACGTTAGATTTTATAATAATAAAATCTTTTCCTACGTTTTCATGAATGAATTAATACCATTCATATGTTTTCACGTAATTGCAAAACCAAATGAATTTCATTCATTAACACCACCTATGTTACATGTGCAACATTATTACATGTAACACTTCTCAATTAATCCTTGTGTTGGATGTTTTTACTCAATAATTATATTATTTTTTAGTAATAAATTCCTTCCCCGAACGTCTTACTGCAATTTATATATTTATATGTAGGAAGGAGCTATTTGATGCGGATATTAGCTAAACAGTTAAGCGAGGCGATGAATAAAAGATGACAAATAAATAAGGACTAACAACCCAGATACAAATTCCAAAGACAAAGACAGAGCAATCCAAAATAAAGTGAAAGACATTTATTGAATAAATTGTTGACAAGACATCATTTTACAAATGATGAAATAAAGAAGTAAAATTGCAAAAGTTGGTGCGTTGAACATCAAGTGGTGACATTCAATTTGGTTAATGTTACATTGAAGGATCTTATGAGAGAAACGCATGCGCATTACGTCTCATATTTAATTCCTTAATTCATGAAACATTCGTCATTTGAAAAACACTTCATACAATAAAAGCACAAAATGTAGGATGAATATACATGTAATTGAATTTACATTAATTATTGCTCTAAACGTACATGTAATATTTACTTTGAACGCTCAAATGATCGCCTATATAATGTAGGTGATTTACTTTGAGAGAAAAAACACACACAGACACAGACAGAAGCAATAAAATAATTAGTTTCATATTAAATTCTATTCATTCTCTCATTTAAATCAAGTATCTTAATCATATTTTTACATTCTTAGTTTATTATTTGACGACAAGCTCAAACATCTCAACTTGTTATTGCCATAGTAAATACTACATTAATCTCTTTTATTATTCTATTTTATATTTACTTTATTTATTTATTTATTTAATTATGTTTTATTCTATCATTAAAATTGTTATTGTAATCGTAATTATGGGTCGTGAGTAGTCTTCTATCTAGGGCTCGGTGGAGCCTTAATATGGGTTGATTAATGTATTAATTTTCTAAACATTATTTAATGGTTATACTTAGGTTTGATATGGTTGTGCTAAAGTATTAATTTATTGATCATAATCTATAGTCGTGCTCTTGATTAATACTACAATGAGAATTGAGTTTTTGTCTTTACGAGTTAGAATATAAATTGTGATTAAATATAATTAATTATTACTCAGTTGAAATTACAATGAGAGTTGAATTTCCTCTTAGAGAACCCGAGTCAAAATTAGACCTCTCCCCATGAGAATAGGTAGAGTGATAATTGAGACATTTTAGTTTTGGTCCTTAAAGCTCTTATATGTGTTATAAGTCCAATGAGAATAGGAATTTTTTCACTATAGGAAGGCTTTTTATATCTCGAGAGAGAATAAAAAGTATTGGTTTTAGTTTTTAGAGTTAAACCCAGAAAATTAGTCTCACCTAAATATACAATTGAATATGTTATTTCCTTCAATATTCTATATTGATCAATCTATCTTAATGGTGATGCCGTTGTCTTAGAGCTTTTTCCTATTAATTTAATAATTATTGTGGGAAATCGGTATTACCACAAAACAATTATAATAGGATTATAACGAAAAGTAATAATTTGATAATGCTAGTCATAAACGAAAACATGAATAAGAGTAGAGATATAGAAATCAACCTCCGGTCCTAGCAATTGGCGTAAAGAACAGAGATATCAAAGTAGATATCCTCCTAATCGTTGCACCCAATATTGTATGAGATATACCCTTCTCCTTTGCTAGAAAGAGAACTAAAGTTACTGTTAACTTTTGTTTTGTGATTTTGTCAAAAGTTACTGTTAACTTTTTGTCATTGTGAGATGTTTAGATGGAGGCTCCCTAGAGAATAGAATTAGGTTTTAGAATTATAAACTCCAATTCCCTTCTCCTTTTCCCTTTCTCATGGCACATTTGGGTTTTTATATGAGGAGATTTGGTCTCCTCAAAATAACTACCCATTGACTAAAAACCGAGTGTATCTGGATACATTCGTTTTTGGTCATTTTAGCTTCGAATATAATGTAATATCTTATAATCGTCGTTTTACATGGACCGACATTATAATACATCATTAATTATAAATATCCGTATATTTATAATTTGCCAATTAATTATAACGGTTTATGTTTAATTAGCTTACATTATATATCCAATTTACGAATTACAGTTAATTCGTCTCAGCTAACTTTATTTAATCGTTATTAAATAATCGTCTCATCATCACATTGACTAACCTTTTAGTCAAATACACTGACTAACCTTTTAGTCATATATTAGGGCATCAATATGATTATTTTCTCAAATAATCACATCTCTCAAACACATCCTATAGGTGTGACTTTTAGGGACCAGTTGATCACCGCCATCTGTATGACAATAACGTCAAACTTATCTAGCAAGCCAACCGTTATTGATAAACGTTAATCAACTGATTATTATACAAAGTATACCCTGTGAACCTACAGAGATTTATTTATGTTATTGCACTAACTGGAGGACACTAGCTCCAACAATCTCCCACTTGTCCGTACAAGTGTATGTGCGATAACCGATTCTCATATCCATAATAAATTTCTCCCACTCAATGTAAACCAATTTGCAAAGTCCGTATTCACAAAGGTCGTAGTTTACAAGTGATCAGTATCAAGAGTGGTTTCCCCGACTAGAGAGTAACTTAACTGATAAACGAATCGTTATTCGAGCATGGCCATGCATTTCAGTTACAGCTCCTCGAGTGGCCCTGAGAAATAACATAACCTGATAAAGGTTGGATATTTTCTTCAACTCGAATCTTGCAGATACAAGCGCAGTATGAAATGACCCAGTAAAAATCTACTTAGCCTCCTGTTACGGTCGACCATGAGAAAGAAACCAAAGTCACCCAAAAACTGCCTTAATCTCAAGAGACAGTCGATATTCAAAAGAATCGACTCTAGGAACACTATGGATGTCCTATCCACGACCTGGCACCTAATGTTCTGAAACATTTAGGACTCCATAACGTTGTCACAAAATTGTCCTGCGAGGTATCATTATAACTCGCATATGTGATCGATCAGTCAACTGTTTGACGTATGGCTCGTTGAACCCACCATCAATCGACTGCACAGAATAATTGCCAGAGTTATCAGCTCATGTAGGCGATTACGGACCAAAACAAATATAATGTAATTCAGTTCACTTTGTGGTGTTCAATGTTGTCAGTACAACCCACATGAAAACAAAATATAAAACAAAACGATGATTTCATAGATAGTTTTATGAAAAAGATACAGGTGTCTAATCCATATAAAACAACTAATACAACTCAGGAACACGTTTGATTTCCATGGAAATAACGTGCCCTTCATGCTTATCATATCTCAATGGTTTAGTGAGAGGATCTGCGACGTTATCATCCGTAGCAATCTTGTCTATCACTATTTCCCTTTGCTCCACGTAATCTCGGATCATGTGAGCTTTCCGTTGTACATGCCTAGACTTGTTGCTGGACTTAGGCTCCTTAGCCTGGAAGATGGCACCACTATTATCACAATCGATGGTGATCGGGTCATCCGAACTAGGAACTACGGTTAGTCCCTGTAAGAACTGACGCATCCATATAGCTTCCTTCGCAGCCTCTGAAAGCAGCATAGTACTAGGATTCAGTCGTTTTAGAATTGCTATAACAGTTTGTTTGCGAGTTTTTCCAACTGACCGCAGCGCCATTAAAAGTAAAAACGAATCCAGACTGAGATTTCGAGTCATCTCGATCCGTTTGGAAGCTAGCATCTGCGTAACCGATTGCGCATAGATCAGTGTCGCCTCCATAAGTCAATACCCAATCCTTAGTCCTCCGTAGGTACTTAAGGATATTCTTAACAGCCATCCAGTGTGTTTCACCTGGGTTGCCTTGGTATCGACTCGTCATACTCAATGCATATGCCACGTCTGGACGTGTGCATATCATGGCATACATGATCGATCCTATAGCTGATGCATAAGGAACCCGACTCATGCGCTCGACCTCTTCCGATGTCTTTGGTGCCTGAGCTTTACTCAAATGCATACCAGAGATCATTGGAAGGTTCCCCTTCTTGGAGTTGGTCATGCTGAACCTCTCAAGAATCTTATCTATATAAGACTCCTGACTGAGGGATAACATCCGTCGTGATCTATCTCTGTAGATACGGATCCCCAAAATTCTTTGTGCCTCGCCCAGATCTTTCATCTGGAAATGGTTCTTTAACCAAACTTTACCGAAGTTAAGAGAGGTATGTAATTCCAAATCAAGAGTATGTCATCGACATACAATATTAGGAAGACAATCTTGCTCCCACTCGACTTGATATATAAGCATGGTTCCTCGACCGATCGAGTAAATCCATTCTCTTTTATCACCTGGTCGAAACGATGATTCCAACTCCGAGAAGCCTGCTTAAGTCCATAGATGGAATGCTTAAGCTTGCATACCTTCTTAGGATTTTTAGGATCAATGAAACCTTCGGGTTGTACCATGTACAACTCCTCCTCCAAATAACCGTTTAAGAAGGCGGTTTTCACATCCATTTGCCAAATTTCATAGTCATGAAAAGCGGCAATCGCTAAGATTATTCGAATGGAACGCAGCATAACTACGGGTGCAAAAATTTCATCATAGTGCAATCCTTGCACTTGAGTGAAACCCTTTGCCACTAGTCGTGCCTTGTATGTATCTGGTTGTCCTTCTACAGAATGTTTTATTTTGTAAAGCCATTTGCACTGAAGAGGCCGAACCTTATCAGGTAAGTCAACCAGATCCCATACGTCATTCTCATACATAGAGTCCATCTCGGATTGCATGGCGTCAAGCCATAGCTTAGAGTCGGAACAGGTCATGGCACCTTTATAGGTAGCGGGTTCGTTCCTCTCTAGGAGTAAAACGTCATCACTCTCATTCTCCTCGACCATACCAATGTATCTGTCTGGAGGAATAGAGTGTCTACCCGACCTCCTAGGTTCCAAAGGAATATTAACCGCAGCCGATGATAAAGGAACAGTTTCCTCCATTGGTTGCTCGGTTGTTGGTTCTTGAATCTCCGACAGTTCGAAGGTTCCATTACTTGTCCTATTCTCGAGAAATTCTTTCTCTAAGAACGTCGCACTAGCCGCAACAAAAACTCGATGTTCGGTAGGCGAGTAAAGTAATGACCAAACATCCCTTTTGGATAACCAATAAAGTATGTCTTGACCGCTCGTGGGCCGAGCTTATCGTCAGGTCTCCACTTGACATAAGCCTCGCAGCCCCAAACCCGAATAAAGGACAAGTTAGGGACCGTTCCCTTCCATAATTCATATGGAGTCTTGTCTACAGCTTTAGCCGGACTTCGGTTAAGTATTAAAGCAGCTGACAAAAGAGCATAACCCCACAATGAGTCAGGTACAACCGTGTGACTCATCATGGATCGAACCATATCAAGTAATGTTCGATTTCTCCGTTCGGACACACCATTCAATTGTGTTGTTCCAGGTGGAGTTAACTGTAGTACTACACCACAGTCTTTAAGGTGTCGATCAAACTCCTTCGAAAGATATTCGCCACCACGATCTGAACGTAGTCCTTTAATCTTTCTATCCAGCTGGTTTTCAACCTTATTCTGGAATTCCTTGAACTTGTCAAAGGATTCACTTTTATGCTTCATTAAGTAGACATAACCATATCTACTCAAATCGTCCGTCAAAGTGATAAAATATCTATAGCCATCTTTAGCGTTGATTGACATAGGTTCACACACATCAGTATGTATGAGTCCTAATAGGTCAGCAGCGCGCATTCCAACACCTTTGAAGGAAATTCGAGTCATTTTGCCTATGAGACATGATTCACACGTGCCAAAAGATTCATAGTCAAATGGGAGATAGTCACATATCAATGAGCTTTCTTCACGCGTTTTTCATTTATGTGTTTCCCATACGACAATGCCATAAATTAGGTTTACATTCTTTGTCACCAACTTTGCTTTCTTACTACTCACATGCAATATATCTGTGGTTTGATCTAAAACATAAATCCCCTTCATGGAAACTGCTTTCCCATAAATCATTTCGTTTAAAGAGAAAATACAGATATTATCCTTTATTACAAACGAAAAGCCGTCCTTATCAAGTACGGAAACTGAAATAATGTTTTTAGATAAACTAGGTACATAGTAACAGTTATTCAGAAATAACTCAAATCCACTCGGGAGTTGGATTACATATGTTCCCACTGAAACGGCAGCTCCTCTTGCTCCATTCCCCACTCGCAGGTCCACATCCCACCCCGGCGAGAGTCGGAGTTTGTGAGTTTCTTAGGCCCTGCAAATGATTGCCGCCAAGATGAGAACCACAACAAGTATTCTAGTACCCAAGTTCCGAAACTTGCCATGGTTGATCTCAATCATATGGAATAAAAGAAGAAGACTACCAACAGGAGAGACGCGGCCTGCTTTAATGTCCTCTCGGTACACGAGGCAGTTCCTCCTCCAATGCCCAAAACTTGTGGCAGGGTGGCACTCCACGTTACCTTCATCGCTCTTTGTCTTGCCTTGTGAGCTACCGCTAGACTCACCAGGCCCACTCTTGCCTTGCCCTGGCTTTTTGAATTTCGGCTTCCCTACAGCTAGGTTAGCCTTAGCCTTGCCCATACCTTTGCCCTTGTTGCCAATCATGAGAACGTCCTGTTTCAGACTCCCACTCAATTTCAGATCACTCTCTGTCTGTACTAGGAGTGAGTGGAGCTGATGGAGACTCTTCTGCATATCATTCATATAGTAATTTGCCCTGAAAAGGGCAAAACCATCATGAAGTGAATGAAGAACGCGGTCTATGACGATCTTCTCATCGATTTTGCAACCAAGTGCCTCCAGTTTCTCGACATTCTCAATCATGTCAAGAATGTGTGGAATAACTGCTTGGCCCTTCTGGAGTTTCGCTTCAAAGAAGCGACAGGTATGCTCATAGCTAACAATCCTCGGAGCTTTCGAGAACTCGTTAGAGAGCGTGGTGAAAATCTTGTTCGCACCATGGGCAATGAATCGCCTTTGCAAATTTGATTCTATTGAAAAGATGAGTACGTTCTTTATCGCACCCGCCTCCATTACGAAATCACTATAAGCAAGTGATTCATTTGCTCTTGCATTGGGGCCTGGGTTTGGCGGTAATGGCTCAGTCAAGTACTTGAGCTTACCGTCAGCAATGGCAGCATTCCGTAATGCCGCCTCCCAGTCCGCAAAGTTGGACCCGTTATTCTTCAGTCGCGTTGACTGATTCATAGTGTCCATGAAAAGCTTAAGCCAGGACTCACGTCCGAGCGTGGCACTTGGCATTGGGTCATCAGTATGGCCAACCATTTGTTATTAGCAGTAATATCTGAATATATGACTGTGGAAAAAAATAAATATGATAAGTTTCATCGTTTTAAAATTTGAGTCTAATGAAAAACAGTTTAATTCGATGACTCGTGCATTTATACAATTGACCTCCCTCAAGAATTATATAAATGATCCCAAGACTCAATTTTTGTAAATTGATAAGCCAACCTCTTGTCTAATTCTACTTTTAGAATTCTTGGTCGATAAATTTCTGTAAATTCTATCTTTAGTCCATCATAATCACGAGATATTACTCGTACTATAATGTTGAGATAAAATAGGTCAACACTCACTACTTACCCAACGTAGAAGGGGTCATATTATGACTTCCGACGAAGAAGGGGCTCATAGTAGTTTTCCCTATAAAGACTAGTTTCAATTTTATTTATAGGGGAAGGTCCCATCATCTTATCTTAAATTCATTTTAAGTGAACGAATGTCTAGCAACTTGAGAATGATTTAACTAAGGTGATGGCCCTAAAAGCGAGTGACATATGTATGTCCATGATTAAAATTATTCAATCTATATGAATCATTTTCATGCATTTTAGGTTTAGATGGTTTGGTTTAGGCGGAATATGATGCAATTATATCTATCATGTGATGGAAAGTAAACGAGAATGAAAAACGTAAAGGAAAAACATGTCCTAGTGTGGCCTATCCTACCAAAAAGAATGAAATACAACTTGGAATCCAACTGCTTGGACCCTCGAAGCTAGACTTGATCACCCTTCTTGGTCCATGTAGCGGGAGTGAGCTCCAATGTCCATCTTTAGTCTTCTTTGAAATTACAATAAATAAAATTACATAGATCCTATTTATTACATACTAATTTCAAAAACCCAAAACTAAAAATAATGGAGATTCGAGATCTCAAATTACATCCAAGACTATGTTACCATCATTACGGTAACACAATCTACTAAGGCCACACTAAGTTACAACTGATTGTAAAAATACGTTAAAATTCATTCAAAACAATCCAAAAACATTATAAAAGCATCAACTAAAATAAAACATACAAGACATAATACAGTTATTACAATGTATTATTATCCAAACCACCCTTTAACATAGATTATAATTATGTGGTAATTCTGTAATTACCCACATCAATTACAATCCCGATTCATTTTACTGATAAAATGAACTATCCTAAACATTTCAAACTGCTTTAAAATGTAAGATATTAAGCATATGTGAACCGATTCACATTAATTATACACAATCCGAATAATGTACAATTAAAGGCCCAAAAATTTGAAAACAGCAAGAAATAAAAATTTTCAGCATAAATTTTCGGCAAATTTTTTTTTCGCAAAACGGTCCTTATCGACAAAATAGGGAAAAATAATATCCTTTCTAATGAAAAACTCATTCAACATCATTTCATTTTCATTTTAATCTAATCTTTATTAAATTAAAACATCTACAAATCTATTGTATGTTATTTTAACAGATTAAAATAACAAAATAAATCTAAATGAAAACGAATACGAAAGGAAATACGATACTGTAAAGTACTCGATCGAGAAGAAATTAAACAATAAAGTCTCTCGATTGACTAATTCTTCTTAGTCGACAAACAGGGACCTCGATCGAGTATAAACATCACTCGATCGACCAACAAAAAAAAAGAAAACTGCTCGATCGAGCAAAAACAAGTACTCGATCGACCAAAAGGTTTAGAAAACTGCTCGATCGAGTGAACACAAGTAATCGATCGACCAAAAACTCACAAAATCTGCTCGATCGAGACATTAAAGTCCTCGATCGAGTCAAACACACAGCGGCATAAACAGTTTCGGTTTATGAAATCAAATTAAAACAATTTCGTGGCCTATGCTCTGATACCACTTGTGGGAAATCGGTATTACCACAAAACAATTATAATAGGATTATAACGAAAAGTAATAATTTGATAATGCTAGTCATAAACGAAAACATTAATAAGAGTAGAGATTTAGAAATCAACCTCCGGTTCTAGCAATTGGCGTAAAGAACAGAGATATCAAAGTAGATATCCTCCTAATCGTTGCACCCAAGATTGTATGAGATATACCCTTCTCCTTTGCTAGAAAGAGAACTAAAGTTACTGTTAACTTTTGTTTTGTGATTTTGTCAAAAGTTACTGTTAACTTTTTGTCTTTGTGAGATGTTTAGATGGAGGCTCCCTAAAGAATAGAATTAGGTTTTAGAATTATAAACTCCAATTCCCTTCTCCTTTTCCCTTTCTCACGGCACATTGGGTTTTTATATGAGGAGATTTGGTCTCCTCAAAATAACTACCCATTGACTAAAAACCGAGTGTATCTGGATACATTCGTTTTTGGTCATTTTAGCTTCGAATATAATGTAATATCTTATAATCGTCGTTTTACATGGACCGATATTATAATACATCATTAATTATAAATATCCGTATATTTATAATTTGCCAATTAATTATAACGGTTTATGTTTAATTAGCTTACATTATATATCCAATTTACGAATTAAAGTTAATTCGTCTCAGCTAACTTTATTTAATCGTTATTAAATAATCGTCTCATCATCACATTGACTAACCTTTTAGTCAAATACACTGACTAACCTTTTAGTCATATATTAGGGCATCAATATGATTATTTTCTCAAATAATCACATCTCTCAAACACATCCTATAGGTGTGACTTTTAGGGACCAGTTGATCACCGCCATTTGTATGACAATAACGTCAAACTTATCTAGCAAGCCAACCGTTATTGATAAACGTTAATCAACTGATTATTATACAAAGTATACCTTGTGAACCTACAGAGATTTATTTATGTTATTGCACTAACTGTGGAGGACACTGGCTCCAACAGTTATCTAGTCATTTATTTTAGCTTTATTTTATAAAAAATAAACACATAAACAAATATTCGTCTCACGTAGATAAATCATTCTTAAATCGACTAGTACTCAACCTTCACTTCCCTGAGATCGACCCGTAAGTGCTACAGACACCGTTCACTTGCGGTAATTTATAACTAAACAGGGTTCTTGTATCTAGGGTCGAATGTTAGAAATGAATTAAGAGAGGGTTATTTATAGGTTGGTGAGATTAAAGGGTTCAAAATAAGAAGAATTGCATTTGCGGACTGGGGGTCCCAGCCGGCCGCCGGTGGCCTAGACCGGCTGGGACTCTCTGACTCAAAAATTGAGTTTCTTCAAGTAGAGGTAGTCCCAGCCGCCCGGCTGGCCGCCGGTGGCCTACCCTGCTGGGACTCTCTTCTTCGTTTCTTCTTCTTTTTCTTCATGCCGACTCCCTCAGCCAGTCTGGCCGGCCGCCGGTGGCCTGGGCCGGCTGGGAGTCCCTGCTTCACCTTCTATTTTCTTGATTTGTTGAGGCTTGGTGGAGTGCCCAGCCGGCCGACCGGCTGCCGGTGGCCTACCCGGCTGCGACTCCCTTTTCCCCTTCCTTCTATTCTTTTCTTCATTTCTTTACTTTTCTTTTTATTTTTCTTCTTATTCTTTTATTTCTTCTTTTCCTTATATGCTTACTGACGGTTTCTTGCTTCTCATCCCGTCTCATACTTCTTTTGGCATATTTCTTATAAAATGAGACGAAAGTTCATGATATGAAAGCAAAGCGTGATAATAGACAAAATGCAATAAAACCGACGCTAATACGCATTAAATATGGTCGAATTAGAAGAGAATAAAGAGGAGAATCGGTCTAAATATATTGTATATCAAACCTCCCCACACTTACACATTACTCGTCCCCAAGTAAGTAAGTGAGCAAAAACGAGACCCTTATTTAATTAAGCTAACTAAACTACTACTACTACTATCCGATGAAAGGAAATTGACGGGTCTTCTCCGTCCCTTCAACTCACAACGAAGTACAATGAGGTATGTACTTCCTTGCAAGGCAAGTGGGGGCTTGCGGAAAATTTAGATACATCTAAGATTAAGCACGTAAACAACATAAAGGATGCATCAACAAAAAGAACAACCACTTTCCTCATCTAAGCGGTCTGGTTTCGTTTCAAAAACAAAAGGTCTAGTTTGGGAGATACCGTCTCAAAGTCTCAACGAGGTGTCAACCCCCTAATCATGGCTCAAGAAACCCGAAAATGACCCCTAAATGCCAATAAAACGAATTCAAAGGCGGGAAAGAGAGAAGCAAAGTAAACCGTATAAGATCAACACGACACGACTCAAGATTCAACCAAATGTGACCCATGACTAAGAGGACTTAGACTAGCGACTTCCTCACGGTTTTCACTCATCGCCACTCATTTAAAGAACGGGTGATTTTTGTGATAAAAAGTAACGAAAACCACTCAACTACTCGACTTGTGAGACATGCCCGCAATCTAATGTGTAGTCCTCTCCCATATGGTCACATATGCGATGCAAAGACGGGGAATGCGCATAATAAGAAACAAGGGTTGTAAAGGGGGCTAGGTAAAGGGTCGAAACGGGTTTTGTGCAAGCACTTTTATGGATGATGTGGATATATATATCAAGAAATTGCCAAAATTTCCATTTCTCCCAATTTATTACAACAAATGATATGTCAAACTTGAAGGTCCGACTTACTTGGAAAAACATCATTTTCCCATTTATTTTGCAACGTCTTTTTCTACTCCCTTAATGATGGATAGGGGTGTTGCTTGACTTTTTTCTCATTCAAATTAAATTAAATATACATAGTGAAATTTTTTATTATTTTTGTATTTTCTTCCTTTTCTATTTTGTTTTTGCTTTTGTGAAACCTCTTTATTCAAATTCAAAACCAAATATAAACCAATTATTTCAACTCAAATGAACTTAGCTTGAGTTCACTAATTAGGACGCAAATTTCCCTTTTCAAAGCACCAAAAACAAAGTGACAACTTTCTTGATCAATGAAGGTTGTTTATGGGATGTAGTTGGTATTTGTAGTTATGCCAAATGAAAGGCTAAGGCTCAAAGGGGATGCAAAAGTTGGTCCTAATCTAAAGGGTCGAAAATAGGCTTATGACCGTGCTTGTCGCGAGCCCGATACAAAAATAATTACCCACACTTAGGCTAACAACATAAGGAATGCATTAGGGAAGTAGGGTGTCGATCCTCAGGGAGTACGTGTTAACTATGAATTGCTATGGAGTGATTTTCGTTTAAGTCCGAGTCATTTGAGGTGGTTGTCTAAACTACTAACATAAAATAAAATGACAAGTATGTAAATGACAATATTTAAATGACGAATATGTAAATGACGATATTTAAAACTCGAAACAGACAACTTACCCGATCGGGTTGTCACGAATCCGATCGGGGAAATGTGCTGATCCAAATGACAATATTTAAATAGCAAGTATGTAAATTCCAATAAAATAAATCTAATCTAATTGACGATAATTAAAATGACAAGTATTGAAAGGCTACCTAACTAAACTAGTAAAGTAACAATAAAGAAAACTATCTAAGGACGATAATAAAATAAACTACCAAAAACGGTAAAATAAACTATCTAATCAAATTGATATAGTGAAAGAGAAATACATGTAAAACGATTTAAAAGTTTTATTGATACCAACATTAGAATTACTACGATTGTCTAAGCCTTGTAGCGGTATATTCCTCTCGGATTCGTACCGACCTTTAAATGGGTCCTAACGTCCTTTCAGCCTGGTTAGGTCACTAAACCCCTATTGGTAGTCCTAATTCCCATCCCATCTCTCGTTACAAAGACGGAAATTGACTAATACAAACAATTGTTCATGGCCACTAAACAAAGTTATAGAATTTGGCATAACCAAAGGAAGAAACAACTAGATGGTTCTATTGGTATCGACTCTTCTTTTAATTCATTTTAACTAGTAAATCATTTCAATATTACAATTCTATTTATTGTATTTACACAATGATAATCTTACAATGTTATAATTAATCTAATTTATGTAATTAAGTAAATTAAAAGGAAAAAGATGTAGGAAATTAAACTATGAAATATAAGTACTACAATGATTATGGTGAATATATTAATAATGATTCTAGTGATGAATTCCTTGATTATATGATTAGGCAAAATAAAAGGTGGCATGCTGCAGCAGGAGCTCACCCAAGGGGCCTTGATGATCAAGCCACAAACAAGGCAAGCCTAACCCCAATGACCCCTCAGATGGAAGCTAGAGTTACAAGGTCCAAACGACAAGCTATGACAAGCCAAGACCAAACCATGCCAAGCTACAACAGTAAGGGAGACAGTCCAAGACTCAACAACCCATGCCAAGCCCCAACACAACCCACATTACCCACACAAGACAGAAACAAAACCCTTCAGGCTCAGACAGACCAATTCACAAACCCTGTATCTAGGAGGTACACCAGAGCATCCCAACCACCCCCACCATGGCCTACCATCAAGCCAACCCACTAAGCTACAAGTTTGTCCAGGACAAATCCTTTTGAAGTCTAGTAAAAACCCATGAAACAGACACCCCAAGTTAGAGTCCAGCAAACCCATTAAAAACAGAGAAAGTACAAGGCAGTTTGTGGTTTCCTTTTGTTTAAGTCAACTTGTCCTCGTCCAAGGCAGGTCTTATCTATGTTCTAATAAGAGTAGGGAGTCCCAAGGAGCAGCAACACATCCAGGCAAAGCAACAAGGCAACAAGAACAACAGATTTCCATTTCAGGAAAACTCCAAAACTGCTTTATTTGCTTTTTGTTCAGTCTGTTTTTGTGTCTTGTGTCTGTTCTTTATAGTTGTTGAGCTCGTCCTATTATGAGGCTCTTAATTAGTGTCAGTAGTAGTAGTTTGAATCCTAAGTTGGCCCTTGGATGATCTGTGCATCCAATGGCTCACAAGTTATCAGCCCCTCTATATAAAGAGGTCTTGTATGTTTGTTTGAGCAGACTTTTATGAATGAATGAATTAAACTTTGAGAAATCACTCAATGTTATCAAACTTGTGCTAAGAGCTGTAGTTTGAAACAAGCCTGATACATCTCCCAAGGTGTTTGATCAGTGCCTTGTATTGTGAGTCAAGTTATACCTGTGCTTTGCTGTGGTTAACTTACTTGCTGTTGAGTTTAGTTTAGAGTGTTTGTGCTTTGCTGTAATACTTAAAACTATCTCTAAATCCAGTCTTTGAGTCCTTTTCTCTTGTGCTTTGCTGTAGAGAATTGTCTCTAAGTCAAATCCCCTGAGTCTTTCAGTTAAACAACTCAATATCCCTAAAACAATATCCCTTGTCACTTGTTTTGTTCTCAGTTTGAATCAAGTTCATCAAGCTTACTTAACACTTGTGAACCTTAGTAGTTTACACTCCAAATTGGTTATCAGAGCTTTGGTTGAGAGTCTTAGTGAGTTCATTTTCCCTAACTACATTTAAAAACACAAAAATAGCCCAATGAGTGAAGAGAGACTAGCAGGAGTAGAAGCAAGGATGGAGGATCTGGCTGGGATTGTAACCACCCTAACCAGAACCTTGGACCAGGTTATAGGCAACCATTTGCTTGCTGGAGGAAGAGGTAGAGGACGTGGAAGAGGCCAAGGAGGAGGCAGAGGAAGGCCACCTGATGATGAAGAGTATCCAGACTCAGATGACTCAACAAGAAGCAGAGCTTCCATCCACAGGAACACAGACAAGCATCTTAAGGTAGATATCCCTGAGTTTTCTGGTAGTCTTAATCCTGATGACTTGTTAGAATGGCTTAGAGAAGTAGAAAGGATCTTTGAGTACAAGGGATACAATGATTCCAAGTCTTTTAAAGTAGCCATCCTTAAACTGAAAGGGTATGCTTCCCTTTGGTATGAGACTATGAAAGGGTTAAGGGCTAGGGAGGGTAAGGAACCCATCAAGTCTTGGACTAAACTGAAAAAGAAACTGTTAGACAAATTTGTTGCTAAGGATTACACCCAGGATCTGTTTATCAAGTTGTCTAAGTTGAAACAAGGAGACAAACCTGTTGAATCTTATCTGAGGGAGTTTGAACAACTCACCTTACAATGTGATATAAATGAGAAACCTGAGCAAAGGATTGCTAGGTACTTAGAGGGTCTAGATAAGAACATTGCTAACAAGGTTAGGATGCAACCTCTGTGGTCATTTGATGATGTTGTCAACCTATCTCTGAGAATTGAGAAGATAGGGAAGACTAAGCCTGCTACACCAAAACCTGTTAGGCCTTTTCAAACCAGACCTTATAGTGGGTTTAGAACCATGGATACCCCCAAGACAGCACCCCCACCTATCTTAGACAAGGGTAAGGGCATCATGGGTCAAAAGCCAAGCACTTCATTGACTGAGAACAGAATTAGGTGCTTCCAATGTCAAGGCTATGGACATTTCAGGAAGGATTGCCCTTCTAAGAAGACCTTAACCATAATGGAAGTTGAGGCTTGGGAGAAAGAGGGTCTAGTTGAGTATGAAAGGGATGAGCCTGAGGTTGAAGAAGTGGTGAGTGAGGAAGAAGAGTCTAGTCAGGAGGCAATAGTGGCACTCCCTGACACAGGCCACAGCTTAGTCCTATGGAGAGTAATGCATTCACAACAGATACCTTTGGAGGAGGATCAAAGGTCCCTCATTTTCAGGAGCAGATGTACCATACAAGGGAGGGTTTGTAACCTTATTATAGATGGAGGTAGTTGTACCAATGTGGCTTCTGTTACTATGGTTGATAAGCTGAAGTTGAGCACTCAAGATCACCCTCACCCCTATAAGTTGAGATGGCTGAGTAAGGGAGCAGAGGTTAAGGTGGATAAGCAATGCATGGTCCCTTTCTCCATTGGCAGTGTGTACAAGGATGAAGTATTGTGTGATGTGGTTCCAATGGATGCCTGTCACTTGCTATTAGGAAGGCCATGGGAGTTTGATAAAAGCTCCATACACCAAGGAAGAAGCAATACCTATTCTTTCAAGCATGGGAGCAGGAAGGTGACATTAGCCCCCTTGCCACCACACCAGAAGAGCTATGGAAGTCCAAGTATGGCTGAGGATTTTAGTGGAGTTGTATTTCTATCTGAGTCAGCAATGGTCAAGGAGGGTAGTGAGGAGCAACCTATAGTAATGCTGCTATCAAAGGAAGTTCAGGAAGAAGAGTCTAAGGTGATCCCTGCAGATGTTAAGCCCCTCATTGATCAGTTCAAGGAAGTGTTTCCAGAGGAACTTCCTGATGGCTTACCCCCTTTGAGAGGGATTGAACACCAAATAGACCTTGTGCCAGGGTCTGTACTACCTAATAGACCAGCCTACAGATGTGATCCTAAGGCTACACAAGAGCTACAAAAGCAAGTTGGAGAGTTGATGAGTAAAGGGTTTGTAAGGGAGTCATTAAGCCCTTGTGCTGTGCCTGCATTGTTGGTTCCTAAGAAGGATGGGACTTGGAGGATGTGCATAGATAGCAGGGCTATCAACAACATCACAGTCAAGTATAGGTTCCCTATACCTAGGCTTGATGACATGTTGGATGAGCTAAGTGGCTCAAGGTTCTTTTCTAAGATTGACTTGAGGCAAGGTTACCATCAATTGAGGATCAGAGAAGGAGATGAGTGGAAGACAGCCTTCAAAACAAAGCATGGCCTTTATGAGTGGCTTGTCATGCCCTTTGGCCTGTCAAATGCCCCAAGTACCTTCATGAGATTGATGACAGAAGTGCTTAGGCCTTGCCTAGGGAGATTTGTGGTGGTATACTTTGATGATATCCTCATCTACAGCAAGAGCAAGGATGATCATTTGAGGCATCTTGAGGCTGTGTTTGAAATACTTAAGGAGAGCAAGCTCTTTGGGAAGCTTGAGAAGTGCACCTTCATGACTGAGGAAGTCAAGTTTCTAGGATATGTGGTATCTGGTAGAGGCATTTCAGTTGATCAAGACAAGATCATGGCAGTCCAGTCTTGGCCTATCCCTAGGAGTATTACAGAAGTAAGGGGATTCCATGGCTTAGCATCCTTCTACAGAAGATTCATTAAGGACTTTAGCACCATTGCAGCACCTCTCACTGAGTGCATGAAGAAGGGAGAGTTCACTTGGACTGAGAATGCTTTACAGGCTTTCAAACACATGAAGAAGCTCTTGTGCAGTGCACCTATCCTAAGATTGCCAAACTTTGATTGCCTATTTGAGGTTGAATGTGATGCAAGTGGAGTGGGAATTGGAGCTGTCCTCATCCAAGAGAAGAAACCTGTAGCCTACTTTAGTGAAAAGCTAAGTGGTTAATCTCAATCATATGAATAAAAGATGACGTACCAACAGGAGTGACGCGGCCTGATTTTACGTCTTCAGCATACACGGGGCAGTTCCGCCTCCAATGCCCAGTCTTGTGGCAATGGTGGCACTCCACGTATTCTTTGCTCTTTGTCTTGCCTTGTGAGCTACCGCTAGTCTCACCAGGCCCACTCTTGACCTTTCCTGGCTTTTTGAACTTTTGCTTCCCTACAGCTAGGTCAGCTTGAGCCTTGCCCTTACCCCTACCCTTGTTGTTAATCATGAGAACGTCCTGTTTCACGCTCCCACTCAATTTCAGATCACTCTCGGTCTGTACGAGAAGTGAGTGGAGCTGATGAAGACTTTTCTTCATATCATTCATATAGTAATTTGCCCTGAAAAGGGCAAAACCATCATGAAGTGAATGGAGCACTCGATCAATAATGATCTTCTCATCGATTTTACAACCAAGAGCCTCCAGCTTCTCGACATTCTCGATCATAGCAAGAATGTGTGGGCTAACCGCTTGGCCCTTCTGGAGTTTCGCTTCAAAGAAGTGACAGGTATACTCATAGCTAAAGATCCTCGGAGCTTTCGAGAACTCGTTAGAGAGAGTGGTGAAAATCTTGTTTGCACCCTGGGCAATGAATCGCCTTTGCAAATTTGATTCCATTGAAAAGATGAGTACGTTCTTTAACGCACCCGCCTCCATTACGAAATCACTATAAGCAAGTGATGCATTGGCTCCTGCATTTGGGCCTGGGTTAGTCGGTAGTGGCTCAGTCAAGTACTTGAGCTTACCGTCAGCAATGGCAGCATTCCGTAATGCCGCCTCCCAGTCCGCAAAGTTTGACCCATCATTCTTCAGTCGCGTGGACTGATTCATGTTGTCCATAAAGAGCTTTAGCCAGGACTCGCGAGCGAGTGTAGCACTTGGCATTGGGTCGTCTGTACGTCCAGCCATTTGTTATTTTAAGCAGTTATATCTGTATATAACGGATTCAAGAAACTGTGAAAAGAAGAAAAATATGATAAGTTTCATCGTTTTAAAATTAAGTCTTAATGCAAAAACTGTTTAATGCGATGACTCATGCATTTATACAATTGACCTCCCTCAAGAATTATATAAATGATCCCAAGACTCAATTTCTGTAAATTGATAAGCCAACCTCTTAGCTAATTCTACTTTTAGAATTCCTGGTCGATAAATTTCTGTAAATTCTATCTTTAGTCCATCATAATCACGAGATATTACTCGTACTATAATGTTGAGGTAAAAATAGGTCAACACTCACTACTTACCCAACGTAGAAGGGGTCATATTATGACTTCCGACGAAGAAGGGGTTCATAGAAGTTTTTCCTATAAAGACTAATCTCAATTTTCATTTTAGAGGAAGATCCCATCATCTTAAATTAATTCATTTTAAGTGAACAAATTCTAGCATTTCGTGAATGATTTAGACTAAGGTGATGCCCCTATGAACGAGTGACATCTGTATGTCTAGGATGAAAATTCAAACTATATGAAACATTTTTCATGCATTTTAGGTGGTTTGGTTTAGGCGGAATATGATGCAGTTATTTAACATGTGAATGAAAAACAAAAGAACGGAAAAATACGTAAACTATTACAACGGTCCTAGTGTGGCCTATCTACCAAAATGAACAGTAAATACAAGTTTGGAATCCATCCTTATGGACCCGAGAAGCTTGACTTTGTCTCATCTTGGTCCATGTAGCGGGAGTGAGCATCCGATCTCCGTCTCCAGTCTTCTTAAAATTACATTTAAAAATTACAAAATAAACCTATTTACATTCTAATTCCAAAACATAATTAAAAGAAAAATAAAAGGAGATTCGAGATCTCAAAATTACAACAAAACCATGTTTTCATCATTACGAAAACATGATTAACTAAAGCCACACTAGGTATTACATTTTTCAACCAATTGCAAAAATACGTAAATTAAACCATTCATTCATTCATCAAAAATAAAATGCATCAACTATTTAAATTAATACTACAAAACATAATTCATTAATTATGTTGATTAATTATCCAAACCACCATTCAAACCGATCAAAATTATGTGACAATTCCTTAATTGCCCACAACAATTTTAATCTTCCATAATCCATTTTTATTTTAAACCTTTTTAAAATAATCGGGTATCATTATTGTGAACCTTTTCACAATAAGGCCCTGTTCTTTTGGACTGAATCGGAGCTGAACTGAACTGAACTGAACTTATAGGAGCTGAACTGAACTTATAGGAGCTGAACTGAACTTATTGGAGCTGAACTGAACTGAACTGAACTTATAGGAGCTGAACTGAACTTATAGGAGCTGAACTGAACTGAACTTATAGGAGCTGAACTGAACTGAACTTATAAGAGCTGAACTGAACTTATAGAAGCTGAACTAAACTGAACTAAACTTATAGGATCTGAACTTTTCTGAACTTAATTTTAATTAATTGAATAGAATTTATAGAATCTAAAATTTACTAAACTGAACTTTATTACATAAGGTAAGATAATAACATAATTCCAATTTATATACATTGGTTTGTTCAAATATATTACTACGTTGACATCATCTTTATCTGTATCTTTATTTTTTGGAAAGGACTGTCATAAAAAAAAGTATACTCTAAAACATAAGGTAAGATAATAACATAATTCCGATTTATGTACATTGGTTTGTTCAAATAGATTACTACGTTTACATTACGATAAAAAAAAATCACATATTACATCGTTTTCTAACCATCTGTTTCCATATCATCATCTTCCTCATCACTTTCTTCTTTATCTTCACTATCACTCGTAACAACGAATTTATTCCCTCGCCAAATATTTTTTACTATCTTGTTTCGTACCTTTAACATGGTTTTTTTTCCGCTTATCATCAAACATGCCCAAATCTACTGTTCCTTGAATATTCACGTCATGTTGTATAATAGGTATTCCAAGAGTATGCATCTTTATGAAGTGTGAATGTATAAAACAATAATAGACATTTGATACTTTTGTGACATTCGGGGCATATTTTTTAACACCCACCTTTTTTTCAAATGACCAAATGTCATTCCACTAATTAATGTCAAATGTTTTTATATCGGTTTTCATAAATAATATATTCCGTATAACTTTTCTGAACTTAATTTGTAAGAATTGAATTTTTCTGAACTGAACTTATAAGAGCTGAACTGAACTGAACTGAACTTATAGGAGCTGAACTGAACTGAACTTATAGGAGCTGAACGAATTATAGGAGCTGAACTGAACCTGAATGAACTTATAGGAGACTGAACGAACTTAAAGGGGTTGAGTTTAAGTCCAAAAGAACAGGGCCTAACAAACAAACAAACATTATCTTTATAATGTCAAAAAAAAAAAAAAAAAAAAAAAAAACAAACAAACAAAATTTTTTTTTTTACGGGACACTGTTCACGTGAACAGTACCAGTACCAAATTTTTTTTTTTTTTTTTTTTTATAACTTTCTATCTAACGGTTTAAACCAAAAACCGGAAAAACAGTAAAATAAAAAAAAAATTAAAACCCAAAAAACCTGCTGCACAGGAAAAAAAACAGAAATTTTTTTTTTTGATGAACAGTAGCAGTAAAACGGACTGTTTAAAAAAAAACGGTTTTTGTCAATATTGCTAGATCGGTACAAAATTCAATATCTAATCGTTATTAAATATTGATTCAAACTAGATTATTCAATTTAACCTTTTAAAATGAACATCTATATCATGATTAAATCGATTATCCTTATATTCATTTAATCACAATCGCTTTGAACATCATTAAAATTGAATCATTATTCAAAAATTATCAATTTAAAACAATGAGACCGAAAACAATAGCAACAACAAAAATCAAAACAATTCCATCTTATTTTAATTCAATCCTTATCAAATTAAAACAACCACAAATTTATTATATTGAATTTTAACCTTTTAAAATAACAATATCAATAAATCAACAATGGAAAGAACAAAACCCTAAAAAAAATATCACACGGCTAAAAAAAATTCCAGCCGTGACTATAAATTTTTTCGGTAAAAATTCAATTTTTTTTTTTCTCAAATTTATATTTCATAAAAATGAAAAACATATAATATAATTTTGTAGCCAAAAGCTCTGATACCACTTGTGGGAAATAACAGTTTACATCCCCTTAAAATTTAGGATTATAACAAAATTATATAATATGAATGCAAGTCATAAATATGAAAACGATATAAAATAAAGAGAAAACGAATTGAACCTTTGGTCCTAGCAAAATCCGGCCTAAGAACAGATATCAACACAGATATCCTCCTAATCGTAACACCCAAGACTGATTGAGATATGCCCTTGTAATTGCTAGAAAAAGAATTAAAAGTTACAGTTAACTTTTTATTGTTTTGTGTTTTTTTTGTGTGATGGAGGCACAATTGAGAGAGAGTAGAAATTAGGTTAGAAATTTTTCTTTTCTTTTTCTACCTTGTTCTCACGGCACAAGTAGTTTAATCTTGAGGAGATTTAGTCTCCTCAAATAACTACCCATTGACCGGAAAAACCTTGAGTGTATCTGGACACTTTTTCCGGTCATTTTAGCTTCTAGTATAATGTAATACATTATAATCTTCATTAGTCAAAGACCGACATTATAATATATCATTAATTATAAATATCCGTATATTTATAATTTTTCAATTAATCATAACGGCTTATGTTTAATTAGCTTACATTATATACAACAATTAAATATAACATTTTATATTCAATTTACGAATTACAGTTAATTCGTCTCAGCTAAATTTATTTAATCATTATTAAATAATTATATCATCATCACATTGACTAACCTTTTAGTCAAAAACACCGACTAACCTTTTAGTCATTTAATAAGGCATCAATATGATTATTTTCTCAAATAATCACATCTCTCAATCACATCCTTTAGGTGTGACTTTTAGGGACCAGTTGATCACCGCCATCTGTATGACGATAACGTCAAACTTATCTAGCAAGCCAACCGTTATCGATAAACGTTAATCAACTGATTACAATACAAAGTATACCCTGTGAACCTACAGAGATTTATTTATGTTATTGCACTAACTGTGGAGGACACTGGCTCCAACACAAATACCTCGTAATTGGTCCTGGCAACACTGTCTGCCCAAATAGCTCGACAAAGGCTATTATCTTCGTCAACTTCATAATCAAAGTAGAAGTTGAGCCGCGTCTCGGCCATGCTCTTAAAATGATCAATGAAAAGCTGCCCATCCCTTTCATGTATGAAACACTTTACATCTCTTTGAAAATTTTTGAAGTCGTTTAAGCTGGCTCCAATATTCTCGAACCCATTCACATGCTCCTTACACATCCTGTAAGTCTTTGTCGCTCCTATTTTTAGCTGCAATGAAAACACAAAAAAAGGACGTTTTACCATAAATGCAATTCTAAGCCTTCAATGTCTGATATAACAATAAAACAATGTGTCCTGCAAATGACTACGAAACATTACAATCAAAATGCTATAATATATTAATGCAACTCACCCTTGAATTAGATACGATCATTGCCTTGTGATATTTCGATATGTTTTTTGATAACTTCTGAAACTCTCTGTCCTGTATTGAAACTAGTTCATGATTGTGTCCCTCTTGGAAGCGGTCAATCATCAAAATACCTTTTCTTGAAACTAACCTAACCCTAGCTTTGCAACCAATCCTCTTAATGTTTCTTTTCCTTTCCTGCGATCCGACTTTGTCGTCTGTCCTTACAACGGCCTTGTAAGGAAAACCCTCCTTATTGCACACCAGCATCTTCGACTTTATTGTCCCGTCGCGCCACTTCTTCGTCGTGTAACGCCGGACATCAAATCCGAAAGCAAGCGCATAAACCTTGTAAAACGATACAGCTTCCTCAACATCTTCGAACTCCATGCCGATGAACGGTTTGAATTCCTCCTCAACCCTTCTACAAAATCCCTCCTCACCTTCAGTTGATGTTGTATTATCGTCACCTGTAACTGAAACTTTAGATAATCAAGGATAGAAGTGTGTTGTTGACTGTTGTTGAGTCGTCTAAACTGTAACTCTAACTACTGTTTATGAAACTCTAACTACAAATTATGAAACCCTAACTACTATTTATGAAACTGTGTGTTGACTACTGATTATGAAACTCTAACTACAAATTATGAAACCCTAACTACAAATTATGAAACTTTAGCTACAAGGATAGAACTGTGTGTTGACTACTGATTATGAAACTCTAACTACAAATTATTAAACTTTAGTCTATACGAAACTTTAAAGTTTTTATTTTTAACTTAAAACCTGTACATGTAACTTTAACATTTTATAATGAAACTTTTTATTTTTGTAACTTGAACTAGTCTGACTTTTCATTTCAACAGTCTGACTTTTTATTTTTGTAACTTCACGTAACTTTATTTAATAAAGACTGTAACTCTAACTACTAATTATTAAACTCTAACTACAAATTACGAAACTTTAGTCTAAATGAAACTTTAAAGGTAACTTTTAGACATATACATGTAACTCTAACATTTTATAATGAAACTTTGAATTTTTGTAACTAAAATTTCTGAAATTTGAACTAGACTGACATTTCATTTCAACAGTGACTTATGTAACTATAATTTATCTTCACGTAACTTTAATCAATAAAGGATATAACTCTAAGTACTATTTATGAAACTCTTACTATTTATGAAACTGTAACTAATTTATGAAACTCTAACTACAAATTATGAAACTTTATTCTATATGAAACTTTAGTCTATAGCAAACAAGGAAATTAAACCGACGTCATTATACGATCCATACTACTGCAACTAATTTATTCATGTACAACTTCAACCAGTTGCTTATACAAAAAGAAATTTATCATCATCTATACCTACATTCATTCATCATCAAATTTATCCAGTTAATAATAATCGTTCATGATGCAAAAATTTAAACCTGGTAACCCATACACAAAAAAATGAAACCATAAAAATAATTACCCACACAGTTTCGTCAACAATAAAACGATTATATTGTAAAAAAAAACAATATAACAAATCTTAATTAAGAATCAAAAAATTACCATTGTTGAGCAGTATAATCTGCATGTCAGCCATAACAGCTCCTTTGAGATGAAATATAAGGCTACGAAAGACGGCCTTCAGTTGAGAGAAAAAAAAAGATAAGGATGTTTAACTTTAGAGAGAGAAGTAGGTTGATTAAATGGAAAAAATTGAGTGATAAAAATGGTTTCATCAAATGGAAAAGAATGAGTGAGTCGGGGAAAAAAAGGAGAAGATGAAGCATTTTTTTTGTTTTCACGTATAACACTAATCAATGAGATTCTAATTATTGTGAATTTGTCAGTATTGGGAGTACAAAAAGTAGACTGCATGTAATTAATATCTAATTTCACTATTTAATTCCAAAAATCTCTAATTTAATCACAACCATCCATTTCATTTAATCTAATGGTTAGTATTAGGACTTAAGGACTCAATTATGGAGGTGGACTCATTATAACTTGCCTCTATATATATATATATATATATATATATATATATATATATATATATATATATATATATATATAGAGAGAGAGAGAGAGAGAGAGAGAGAGAGAGAAAGGATCATGTGAGTCCTTATAGAAATAGTGAGTCCATAAGTCCTTTTGTGAGCCATTGGATCTTGGAAATGAAGGGTTGAGATGAAAACAAGAAAATGGTCATTAGTGGGTGTTTAATCCACTTCTCTCACATCCCACTAATCAAACCCACTAATACATACCCAATCCAAACCCTAATACTTATACCCTTTACTCATCTTTTTCTCTCATTTTAACCTCTCTCACTCTCTCTCTACCTCCCTTTTCTCTAAAATAAACCCTCATCCTTCTCTCTAAAATAAACACTCTCCATATTCTCTCTAAATTCAAACCAAAACCCAAAAAAAACCTAAATCTAACAAATCTAAAAAAACCCACCCTACCACCAGTCCTTCACTACCTCCCACCACCAAAACCCAAAAAAACCTAAACCTAAAAAAATCAAAACCTAAATAAACCACTCATCTTTCTCACTCACAACCACCCTACCACCACTACCTCCCACCACCATCCGACAACAACACTACCGCCGTAGTTCCACTCTCCTCCTTCACCCGCCTCCCTGCCTCCTTTCCCCACCACAGCCACGGCACCGCCTCCACCACGGCACTACTCCAGTCCGTGCGTGGTGGCCACCACCACCTTCGATCCGCCTCTCCCTCTTCTCTGCACAACAGTTGCTCCCTCTTCTCTCACCACCACACTGTCGCTCCCTCCTCCCCGTCGATCTGTCCTCCTCCCCAACTGGTTGTTGGTGCGTGGTGGAGGTGGTTTGGGGGCTGTGGAGGGCGGTGGTTTGGTGGTGGTAGGGTTGGGAGTCGTGTGTCTTTCTCCTTTTTGGGTGTCTTTCTCCTTTTTTATGTTTTTTATGTTTTATTTTAAATTTTCAGATATTCTTTCTATATTTATTTTTTTGGTTGTTTTTTAATTTTGTTATTTCTTATAGTTTTTTATGTTTAGATCTGATTTTTTTTAGTTACACAATTAAAGACTGAAGTTACACAATTAAAGCTTGAAGTTACGCTTTTAAGGCTTGAAGTTACACTTTTAAGGCTTGAAGTTACACTTTTAAGGCTTGAAGTTACAGTATTAAGCCTTGAAGTGACACTATTAAGTCTTAAAGTTACACTTTTAAATAATAAAGTTACATTATTAAAAACTAAACTTTTTATGTTTTTATTTTTTAGATCTCATTATTATTTTTCAAGTTTTTTATGTTTATTACTTTTTTAGATCTCAGATTTGTTGTGTTGTGTTTTGTTTAGTTTTTTTTTTTTTCATTTTTTTAGATCTAATAAAAAGGCGTCAAATGTACGTCTACTAAAGTAACACATATAGTCTACTAAAGTAATACATATTGTATATTAAAGTAACACAAATTCTCGTTTTTATATAATGACTGAAGTTACATATTTAATGACTGAAGTTACACATTTTTGTACTGAAGTTATACATATTTTTTTGTGGTTAATGTTGTTGTTTTATTGAAATTTCACATATAATGACTGAAGTTACACCTTTAGTAACTGAAGTTACCAATATAATAACTGAAGTTACCTAGTTTTTTTTTTGCTGAAGTTAAACTTTTTTTAATATGTTTTATGTTTTTTTTTTCGAATTTGTTATGTTTATTTTAGTTTTGTTATTTCTTATAGTTTTTTATGTTTAAATTTGATTTTTTTGAGTTACACAATTAAAGATTAAAGTTACACTTTTCAAACATACCATATAGTCTAATTAATGTTGTTTATTGTGTGGTGAACACCACTTTGTCGCTTTAGTTTATTAGAGAACTTTATGCGCTCCTCCAATATATGATACAACCAATCCTTATTCTGTCGCGTTATGGTAATAATGTTGTTTTATCAGTCATTCATCAATGTCATACATTGTTACTATAATATAATGTTACTGTAACATCTTTGTTTCATTATTTATTTCATCAAAGGCGGATCAATATTACTGTAACAATGTTACTATAACAACATTGATTCATTAAAGTAACATGGCAACAATGTTACCGTATTAATTTAGTTCGTTTATAATATAAGATGGTGTATAAAGTAGTTCTAAAATGTAAAGGTAAGATAATTTCGTTTTTTCATTTTGAAGTAACGATAATACTGTGATATAGTAACAATGATACAGTAATTATGTTATTGTAACATCACTGATTTGTCAAAGTAACACGAAAATAATGTTAAAAATTCCAACTTTAATTATTTCAACGATAAAAATCAAGTGAATGTAGACCTGTCCAGTTGATTTTTATATGTGAAAAATGATTTGCAATACCACATAGTAGTATTGTGAAAAGTTTATAAGAATTATACGGCATATATAATCACACATCAAATAAATCTAACAACAATGTTAACCGTTTCAACTAGCATTTTAATGTCAATAACGTTGTCTTCCTCACGCCTATCTTTAAAAGTTTGAGTAGCTAGTTTAAAGATTATTAACTCAAATGGGGAGCGACGATGTGCAGATCTTGCACAAAGGTATGAGTTCGAAACCCATATGGCCTAATATGGCAAATTGTATGGCTGCACCACTTCGTTGCTTTTTGTTGTAGTTCTTGATCTGAATTGTAATGGTGTATGGTGTTACCTTTCAAACAAACCTTGTTTTTTTTGTTTTTGCTTTAGTTTATTTCTCATTTTAAAGTAACATTGTGTACACATTAAAGTAACAACGATACGGTAACAATGTTACCTTAACATTATTGAGTCATCAAAGTAGCACGTAAACAATGTTAAAAGTTCAAATTTAATGTTCATTACAACACAAACGGCAAATGCATAAAGATATATTCAGCTGCTTATTATATGCTAAAATGTTTCGCTATACATTAATGTGAAAAGTTTACAAGTATACACCATAATCACACATAATGTTAAACGTCTCTATAAGCATTTCTACTTCAATAATATTGTCTTCCACACGCCTATCTTCATGACTGATTTGTCATCGTCTTAATATTTTTGTATATACTATATTACTATCTCTTTGGCAACCTTTTATTGTGTTGTTGGTTGATTTCTCAAACCTTCTTCAATTTCCTGACATTCAAAACAAAACATTGGATTATTAATAATGAAAACATATACGAAATCTGATGGTACATCATTGATGATCAACTTCATTTGTGAGTTTATAACAGTTTAATATTTCAATTTCTGTTCACATGTTACTGTATTATTGTTACAGTAACAATATTACCGTAATAATATTACACTATGCGTCGAGTATATTTACAGAGGCTAACTTAACTAATCGTCGCTGCATACCTCCAATTTTTCTAAAAGCAGATCCAGTTATGAATTTCACAATATCATAACCTTAACTTTTTGGCAAACATTATAAACACATACATAAATCCGAAATCGAACATTATAAACATGAGATTATAACATGATTTAATCATTCATATAATCGTAAATTATTTCATAATAAATCGTAAATTAACAAAGAACAAATTAAAATTGCTGCTCAATTTCACCATCTCATAACCCTAACTTTTTGCAGAATTAATATGAACATTACAATTGGCATTAATCGCATAAATAATCAACAACATTTATCATATACAACAAAACAAATCTAAATCAAAGATAAAAATTAAAATAACGTTGATTTTTACCTCTTGTTTGTGTGGAAGCAATGAGAAAGATGATAAGAAGCATGCTTGATTTTGACTTTCAATTGATTTCCGCAGATCTGTTTTTGAAATTTGGGTATTTTTTAGGGTTTCTGTGATTTTTTGAGCAATTAGATTGTCTGTTACTAGAGAAAGAGAGAAGTAAGTTTGTAGAGAGAGAAAAATTATGATTATTATGAGAGGATGAATTACTGCTTTCCCCCTTTTATTATCTTGACAAAAAAATTTGGGGCGACGTGGCTGAATGACAGCTCTTAGATCTTTTTGATCCAATGGTCCTTATTGATAGGACCGTACTCACCTAAGAAGCTAGACTCACCGGATGCTCACTATATATATATATATATATATATATATATATATATATATATATATATATATATATATATGGACAATACGGAGTACTTTTTTTTATATATATATGGACATATGGGATAAGAGTTTGTTATTCCGTATATATATAAAGACATATAAGAAATAAAGTGGTGTGTTTGGTTATGAATGAAAGAATCAATAGTTACCGAGCGAATAATCAAAGTAATAGCATTAACCATGCATGGATGTTGTAAAAGTAATAATATTAATAACGAGAATAGTGAATGTGTCTCATAAATTGTGTGATAAATTTTACATTTATATCATAAAAAGTATATTATAAATGATAAATATATGAATTAGGCAAGTCTAACGCAATTATGTAATTCAGTTTCAAAAAAAAAATATTAAGTAAACAGAGGTATCGAGTTGTGGAGGATGGTGGCTCGTCTCACGGTAATTTGTATGTTGGCATTGATTGAAGATCTTCAACATATTAGAGATGATAAAGTGAATGTTGATGTTTAAAATTCATTGTGATTGAAAATCGATGTGGGCAATGAAATTATACATTAGAGATATTACATCTGATTATGTATTTTCTGAGTTATGAATTTTGTTTTTGAGCTTTATGTTAAAGAATTTCAGTTTTTACAATAAAGTTTTTGAACATGTTTACTTAAATATTAAGCTAAAAAATATACATTGCTCAAAAACTATACTTATAAATTAAATTAATTTTGAGCTTTTCCATCAAATAATTATTATATAACTTGCAAATTGTATATACTCGGATAAAATATGTGTAAACTCAAAAAATAAAAAGATATGAGGTACTACATCCGGTGTGTTATCCTTTTTGTGCTTACCAATACCCGACCGAGTATTAAGGGTATCCCATAATTGGTATTTCATGGTGGTTAGCTTGTGCCTAGATGAGCATGTTGGCCCTACATGAGCGATATTCTTGTGAATTGTTTTGTACCTAGATGAGCATGTTGGCCCTACTTGGGCAATATTTGTGTGAATTGTTTACGAGGGATCATATTATGTGACGTTTCGTTACTTCAAGGTGCAACTAGATGAAATGTGTTAATTAACAATTTAAAATAGGATCAATTGTTGAAAACACCCTTATATGTTCCACTTTTTAAAAATTAATACCTTATCAAAACTTTTCTAAAAATTAACACCTTACACTGCTACTTCAATGAAAAATGGTACCTTAAGTGAATTCAGGCAAAAAAAACATGAATTACCCATTTTACCACTGACTTTATATACTCTATTACAACACTCACACCACTCATACCTCTCCCATTAATTATCAATATCCAAACTAGCTTTCAAATCATCACACTCGATCATGCATACCTCTCTCATTAATTAAATTGATCATCTTCAACAATAGAACATCAGGTTGCTTGTTTATCAAATGATCAATCAAGATTAATTGTTAAGTAAGTATCTTCGTTCTCTCTCACCAACTAATTGACATTATCCTGAAAAGTACGGAATTAAAAAATAACCCCTTAATTTTATGAACCCTAATTATATATTGACAAATATTTAACTTTACAAAAATAAAAATAACTGAAACGAAATTGTTATAAATGTAAATAATGGAAGAAACATAATTACCTTAAGGAGAAGAAGATTGTCATGTTTAAAAGTTAGATAATTAGTGGAAATGGTGAGAGATTGATATAAGATGATTTGCATTTATAAGAGGGAAGGAAAGAGGTTGAATATAGCATAGGGGTATAATGGGGATAAAATATGAAATTTGGAGGGAAATTTGAAATATGTGAACGGAATATGCGACTTTTTTTTGCCTGAATTTACTTAAGGTACCAACTTATGTTATAATTTTAAATTTGAAAATTTGAAAAGTTATAATTTTTTTGTATTTAAAATATGTATTCAAACATTATGTATAAATTATGTTAGAAAATATATAATGTATGGCTTTATTGTATGCTTTTATCACTGAAATGTTAATCTATTATAATGTATTGTTTTTAAAGTATGGTTTTATATAATATAGATGCAAAATGAAATGGACACACAAAAATTAATTACATCCTGCATAGAACGTGTGGTTCCTTCACAAAAAAAAAATAACAAAAAGGTTTTTTCAACTCCTAAAAAAGAGGAACCAATAGAAAGAGTCTAAATGATTCTCCTTTTATTTAATGTAGATTTATTTAATGCAGATGTTAAGCTAGTTGCTAATTAGAAACCAATAGATGATTAGTTGCAAATGTTGTTTGCTAACTGGTCTTTTTCTTATAGTGGCATCACCTCTTAATCATCTTAATTTGAGCAATGTTTTTATTGTCAAACACATTAAGACACTAGTGGAAGCGGATTGGAGAGTGAAATCTCTTTACTTGAAGCGTCACTTACAACTCAATTCAACTTCACGCTTTCTTACATGAAAATATGGCTTGTTAAACATGGAGTTTTGTCTGATTTGTATAGTGATTGAGAGAAGTCTTATGCATTGATTCCATGTTACCTTCAAACATTTGAAATGAGAATTGAACCTTTGTACACTTTGTCTATAAACCCATACCTTCTAACGATGTGCAATTTGATGGGATGCTTTGGGCGGTACATGGAAAAAATTGTGAAAAATGCTTGCCCCTATAGGTGGCCAATTGCACGGATTAGCTCGATCAGGCCCACCCAATCCGCCTCTTGGGTCCGAAAAACACATGGTTCGAATAGAACTTGAAACGCCAGCTTGACTCGTAGTCTTTCAGGTTGCTTCAAGGTCGAAGATTTTGGCCCGACCCGCCATTTAGCTTTCCCCAAGACCCGTGCTTGTACCCACAAAAAAGCCCGTGGACCTGCCCAATTCAAGCCCGCCAAAACTCACCTGTGCCGGATTCAGGGTCGCTCTTCCCTGGGAGCGGCCCGACCAGCCCATTTCCCACCAAGAGCTGGTTCAAGGTACACCACACAAGCGATGGCGGGCGGGCTCTTACTTGGCCCAAATATATCCCAATACTTGGAACATTGTTTTGGCCTGAATCCTGATTAACATGCTATACTATTCATGAGGTTGGTTTCAATTTGGTAGATTAAATGATGACTCTAAAAAGTGGAAGATGATGACATGAGAATTGCTTGTACGCAAAATGTTCTCACCAGCAAGGCAGCAATACCAAGCTAATCATCCATCCATAAACATATGGAATGTTTTGTACGCGTACCAGGTTGTTGTCGGGTATGACCCACTTAACAACTCGGAACTAACAATGTGCGTTGACTTTTAAAGTAGAGTACAATTTTTCGTTTACCGTGTTTTAGGCACAAATTCTTGTTTAAGAGTTCCACTATCCGTCTTAAGTTTAAAACTGGTCCGTTACATACAAAATTATCATACTTGTTGCCTAAGAAATAGCATAATTTTTGTCTTTATTACCATCATATGCTATTATTTGACCAGTCTTAAACAGCAGGTTCTAAGGTACTCACTTCGTTTCTTTTTATATAGCGTTTTGTTTTTCGATGTGAGCCTTTTACCTTAAATTTTACAAAAATATACTAGTCTAAAAAATTACACCATAAAATTCTTTGGGTTTTTCTAAATGATAACCATGTATTTTTTCAAATTTTACGTTGTTAGCCGAAACACGATTAAGTTGCCATTGTCACACATATGATTTTTCAAATTATACGTGGTAACTCTACTTTTCAATGACTAAATTAACCCTCTAAGGCCTCGACTCTATTAATACTTTTTGGTATGACCCTTAAATATTCTTTCCTTCAATTTGTCCGTTAAGAAAGTGGCGCGGCCAATTGAATTTGAGATTTTCTACAAAGTAAGACTCAGTTTTTAGAAATTCTACAAGGTAACCCTAGTGGTTTTATTTCTTTTTGCAAAAGAAACGGTTTTTTTTTCTTTTTTGTCAGCCAAATTGGCGACTGAAATCAGTAGCCAAATTGGCGAATGATTTCAGTAGCCAAATTTGGCGACTATTTTCGGTCGCCCGAATTTATTTTCAGTTGCCAATCAATTATAGTACAGATTTGTGTCGTCGCCAATTTGGCGACTAATTTCAGTCGCCCGATGAAATATTTCAGTCGTCAATTTGGCAACTGAGCCGAGCAGTCGGCAATTATAATCGCTCGAAACCAAAATTCTTGTAGTGGTAGCATCCCGATTTACTAAGGAAGTCTTATAAGACTCTTTGATATATGGGGGTGTTACACAAAAACCCACACTACTGCTTGGATTCGAACACATGATCTCCAAGTTACTTGACATTTGCATACAGCGCTACCAACTAGCTAGGGTGGTTAAACCGGTAGACCGGGCATGTTGGGGTTGGGGGGTGGGGGGGGGGGGGGTTTGAGGCACCTGGATCCATCCCGAGGTGGGGCGGGCTGGGCTAGGGGCGGGGGACTCAGAACTGGTCCGAGATTTGGGTGGTTAGGGCCAGGTTGAGGCGGGTTGGGTGACCCAAGTCATTTTATTTGTGACCCTATGGCAGAGTCGGGACTAGCTTTTTTACCAACCCTTTTACGAACTTGGCAACTCCGGCCTACTGCTTTACTTCTTACAAGTACTATGTACTAATTATTTTAAAATTCTCAGTCGGGCCATGGCCCATTTGGCCTGTACGTATGTAGCTTCGTCCCACATATTAGGTAATTTAATCATTTACAATGTGTGATTAAATTACCTATCCAAATAAGTACTCTATCAATTGTTTACCTTATTATTTTTGATCACTTGTCATTTCAAAATAAAATAGGTAAATTACTGACAGAATAAAATGGAATAGCTAAACAAATAACTGGAACAGAGGAAGTAATATTTTAAGGATGGTTTTGTTATACTAGTTGTTGTACGGCGCGCTTCGCGCACCGTACCCCAAGATATTTATATCAGTGTAGTTTTATTCCGTGAGCATGGCGAATTCACAAGTCACTATAAGGAATGCACACAATTGAGACTGCTTTTTTGGCGTAGTCTTTAAATATAGAGTACAACACAATTTTAGGGGCACATTTGTGCGTCTTCCGAATTCCATTATTTCAAAAATTCTGAGAATCCACCTCAAATATTTATTTTACAGGTTTCTCAAAAAATACCCATAACAATCTATATCAAAACCAACAAAAGTTGAAATAAAAAAGGGTGAAACTCTGGTAAAACATGAATCAACGGCTTAACCACCTCTTAAGACGGTCATTTTTCACCTTTAAGCGTAAAACGGATTTAATGTGACCATTTACAATAAAATGTAACCATTTTTTGATATAACAGAATAATTCTATTTGTGACATTTTATCGTTAAAATGGTCACATTCTCGACCATTTTATCGTTAAGATGACGACTACATTGTAGACGAAGAGTCCCCTTCTAAATGAGAATTTGCGTAACCAGGAAAGCCTTTCCAAGGATAAGGTACATAAATAAGGGCTATATTCGACGCATTAGCATGAGTACGTAGATTGGCATTCTAGATATTCCTTCATTGTCATCGCGCTTAAATTTGCGGTTCCTACATCTTACAAATGTGTAAATATTGTTTTTCTACCATTGTACCCCATCTTGATCATTATCCTCCTTTAAAACAACTGATTCAATCTTAACCTTTTCAAAGATGTAAATTATTGACATTCACAAGTCCTCATCAAAGTGGTATTTTATAATACTTATACGTGTTTCATAGATATCATAGCGTAGCACTTCATTCGTTAGGAAAAATGAATTTGTTAACAACATTTAGACGGTGAACTTTAGCTATGATTCAAATTTCTACTCAATTATATTTTCATCACTAACGGGCTTTAAGCATATTACTAAGGTATTAATGTATTATTAATCACTAAGGTATTACTAAGGTGTCAGAGGAGCAAAAGTGACTATTAGGTTGGCCAATAGAAGTTGTGCATTTATCTTCCAAAATTTTCATTCTTTACAGAAGTCTTTTTCTTTGATTCTCCATTCAAAGAGCCAAACACAATTATTCTTCAACTTTGGTATAGGATGAACTAAAATGAAATGGTTTACTAAATTGAGTGTAGTTCTTGAAATATGAAGTAGCAATCAGAAGATACAATTCTCGCCTTCAATCACCTTTATACTCACCAAGCAATATGTTCCTTCAAAATTGTTATATTTGTGTGTAATCACCAATCCACCAAGACGTAAAACAAGCCAATTGAGAATGAAAAAGAATGTGTGTAATCACCAATCCACCCCAAGCCATTAAACAATCTTATTTCGCACTATATGGTAATAGAAACCCAACAATATTTTTAAAGACAAGGACTTTTCATTCTTAACTGCTGCGATTACATCTGAAAACTAAACAAGGGCATACAACGATCAACTCATCTCACTGAAGACAGACACTACCACTTACCCTCCCCACTTGCATATTGTGAGAGGGACACTATCCGTATTCAGCTTGTGACGGATAGTGCCTTCCTCCAATGAGAATTTGTGTACAATGATAAAGCAGAGCAGATCTGACATGAGTACATGACCCTAAAGATAGATCACCAGAAGATCAAGATATGCCTATTTCATTTAAGTGACGACCAGATGAGACTCTTTCAAATGAGAGAATATTTAAATGTATCATAAGAGCTTCGAAAATGTTGTATCGTGAGAAAGCTTTTAGAAATTGCGAAGAGAAAGACTAATGTTAGAATAAAGACAAATCTCAAAAGAAAGACTAATCAAGTGCAGTTAATGATATTCACATGTTTGTGCCCTAGTGAACCCTAGATGTGGAGTTGCTACAGTAATGAACTTCATGGGTTACAACCTAGCAATTCTTGGCAGTTGAAAGATATGGTTTTCTTGAAGGTTCATAAAGCCTTCCAACAACATATGTGGCTACTACTCGACCTAAGGCGTAAATAATGAATGATATCTTCTCTAACGGAAGCGGTATGCCTACCGCTGACAACAGTGACAACAGTCAGTACCTGCAGCAGATGTGGACGTCGTGCACGTCATCAGAGGGCTTGTGAGGAGTACCATTTATCAAAAAAATTTCATTTTGTACACCAAATACAGACAAGCAAAGCAAGAACGATGAAACAACTATTAGTCAAATACCTCATTTGCAAGTGCCTTACCCATCAAGTCAGCACTATAAAACGTCAATTTAGTGATGTTGCTGCAAACAAAGACATTAGAACGTCAATTTCATTTTAGTTTTTTAAACAACCTATTAGGATATGAGTGATCAATTACAACCTAATCATATTATAGCAAGCATTTTACAAATTAACGAGCAACTGACTATCATTTGCTTTTATTCTAGTATTGTTCTTCTAAAAGGAAAGAAAGTTCTACACTCCCTAACACCCATGTTTGTATTCTTAGTAATTGTATTTCCTAACTAACAGAGATGGAAACATTGAACCATACATCTCTTTGTTAAGGAACTGTATGAAAACGTTATTGACCCCTTCTTTAGTAGCCCACAACCGCCTGAAAGGATTTTAACAGCTTAAGTATCAAAAGAGCAAAGTGTCGGAGTAACATAGGTATGAAACAAGACAAATTATGTTGGCAAAGATTAAGAACAACAAGGAGCCTGCTGTCATTCATCTTACAGCTTCACATGTGATGTAAGAACCTCATTTTCTAACCAAACTCGATCTGAAAGCCTAATTTGAACGGGAAAAAGAGCAGCACAACTCCTAACATTAAGGATTTAATAACAGTTCCAAATGAAGCAAGATAGATTAATAAATGAGTATAAATATGAGCATTTGTTATCGTCATCCCTCAATCCCATTTAATTGTTTACTTTTTTCTTTATATGCTTTATGAAGGACATTTTTATAAAAGCTAAACAAATCAATGAGATGGAGCACCTGCATAGAGTACCAGTTAGTTTCAATTGCAATAATATACCATCTCAAATTAACATTAAGTAGAAAGAGTCACCAAATCCTGATCCTAAACTTAGTCTTAGAATATTAGTAACCAAAGCCCAACTTTAAAGTATATTAGAGCCGAGGGCTAAATGTCTTTGTGGCAACTCTTTCGAGATCGCTAATCGAGACCATTAACAGGGTGTGTTTTCCAGACTTTAACAATCTGGATATTGTGCATAACTCCTCCACACCATCTTAAACTAATACTCTAATCACAAACTATGCTCCTTTCTACTAAAACATTAATTAAATCCCACCCAAGCTCACCACATCAACTGAAAATAACTTCAGAATTTGATTATAAAAAACTTAAATCTATAAGTGTGTGAAAGAATAGAATTATTAAATCAACCTTGCTGAAGGCCGTATAAAGAAAACACTAAAAAATGTGAAATCAAGTGTGTGAACAACTCTCTTCGCCTAATACGACCTGCACAATGACTCATAATCTCACATATCACTTGACACTTCTTGAATTGCCAATCTATCACAGTAAGAATAATGTCTTTGCATCGTTTGTGGGCTCAATAATACAAGCTAATCTAAAATAATGTCTCTACATCTTCATGTATTGGCTCCTTTTGTAATTAGCAAGTCGAACCAAATTCACATAATCAACAGTTGCGGGATGATCTCACACTGTGAGGTGGTTTCATCTTGTAAAAGAAAACTCATTTATTAGTAGTAAATATATAGTTCCTTTACATAAAAGGACCGTCTCACGACCTGAGACCTTCTTATTCTATAATTTGTGCATAATAAAAACCTTCACATATTATTAATCGATTTCCCCAAAATCGAGTTACAAAATCTCGATAAATAATACTTAGATTTGCATAATGTACTCAGTCATGCTATTAGCCGGCCAAACCAAATGGACCTAATCAAAACCCTTAGAAATTCATAATTACTCAAAGCCAAATAAAATTTATAGTGCATAACTGAAAAATAGTTAGAGGCCCCATTTTGTTCTTTGAGTTGAGGTATATACCACTATACCAGCAATGAACCTAATGTGATCAAGGTCGGGCTTAACACCAAAAACATATCTTGCTCGTATGATATCAATGAATAAAAAGTAGAAAAACATAGGATGATTAATTGAACTAATAGTGAAGATAAAGTTCATAATTGTGTTGATGTGTACGACATCGCTGACAAACAACCTAAGAAACGTTCAAACAAAATTGACAATCTTATTTAAGAGAACCAAAAAAATGAGACTATATTGCGACATTGACGCTGAAGTTCAAAATCCAAGTGATCAATGTCAATCGACTTGATAAAACAAAACTGTACAAAGTGATCGCTCACACACCCTCCGTTTATAATATTGTGTTTCCTTCTGACGAGACGACTTAGAAGCTAAACACAATGAATATATCCTTCACCGGCCTAATAAAAACCTCAAGCTTCATGGACGTCAAAATTTGAAACCCAATCAATATTAAAGAAAAATCCTAAAATAATCAAATGGGAACACTCAAAATTAACATAAAAACCAAACAGACGGCATCATCGTTCAGTATAATACATGAAATTAAATAAAGCAAATGATAAATGACCTCATCATCTTGTCTATGTACGCCTCCTTTGCAGAAATCATTTTATTGTTGTTGTTATTCAATTTCTTCCTGATCTTGTAATCTAATTTAAGATAAAATGATTTCTTCGTGTCTACTGTCTTAATAGTAACCTAATACGACATCAAACATAAACCCTAATTTAAGAGATCATCATAAAATTCAGACAAAGAAGAATTAAACTAATATATATTGACAGTAACATGAGATGGAATCAGAAAAAGGGGAAAAGTAATCTGAAGAAACCTGAAGATAATGAATTGGAGCCAAAAGATGATATAGATCATCGTCAATGGTTGTTTAAGAATCAAAGGTAAAAGGTGAGCATGATGAGTATGGAGGAGATGATGGCTGAGAAGTGAGAATGGAGAAAGAAAAGGAGAAAGGAGAGAGCGTGAGAGAAAAGGGGTGTGAATTATTGTAGCTGAGATAGTGAGATAAACCAGGTGAAACGAATAGAAAGTGTTTTCCAAAGACAGGCTCAAACGGAAGCAAAGCTCAGCTGAGTAGAAGGCCCAACAGTGGGAGGAAATTGACACTGTTCATTATGAATAGTATCTCCTCTTAGCCACATTTATATTAAGGTGGATAGATAAGTATGTACATGAAAAGTAATTAATTAAGTTGTTTGAGTCTTTTAGTTAATTGTTTAAATTTGATTAAATAGTTCTTTAAAAAATAAAAATTGACTAGGACGGATATGAGTATTATTACGGTTTCTTTTAATATTAGTTACAATGGCGATTTTAATGTTAACGGGAATTATTATTATAAATAAAAGAAAAATTGACAAAAGGCAAATTGTAGTTATTTGTTTACGTGTGTGTATTTGATTGTTTACGTTCGTGTATTTGTTTGTTTGTGGAGTTTTGTTTAGATCAACGTATACATTGGAGAATATGCTTTCAACCCTAGAAAATAATTTGGTTATTCAATATAGGGATTATACAATATGCTTCTCTTAGCTACACTTGCAATATATAAGTAGTATAGAGTATATTTCTTATAAATGTTGTTGCAATTCACTTACTCACAAATTACGTAAAATTAGAATATTAATAGTTCAATAATCAAAATCCAACTTATTACGACATTTTCAAATAAAGCGTACTAATATAAAAGCTAAACAAATAATTGTGATTAAAAAAAAGTATATTAAAAGATTATCAAATTTTAAGTTTCCAATAATCATCAAGAATTTTCATCAAATTTCCGTCATTGATACCAGATTTTTATCGTGCTTAGAAACACAAAAGTGCTTGGGTTATACGCTTGTTTACTATTTACGTCTGTTCAAACTGCAAATTGAAGTAGTACGTTTCCTCAGCTTTATAAGATTACGAGTATTTTTCTAACAAATATTTGTTTTAGCGTTTTGTGCACTCCTTTATTGTTTTATACGGAGTATATACTAAAATATAAATAGTGATTTAGAGCATGATCTTCCTGTAACGAAATAGGCATTTTTATCCGAAAATGTGTGGTTTAGTGGTTAAAACTTGAGTGAAACTCCGAAAGGTCTCAGTTTCTCAAGTTTAAGCCTAACCAAGAGCAACCTTGTGGAGTATTTATGGCCTGGGGCTATTATGTCTTCTACACTTCGAGTCTGTCAGCGCCCCCTGGTAACTTACCTTATGCATGAATAATGATTGTTGTTGACCAATGAAAACATAACGTCAATTACAAATTTTAAACATAGCGGCTGCGAGTTACCTTATGCATTTCATTTTTTGTTATCATTAAATAAAGTGTTTGTGATGCTCTTATGCATTTGTAATACGCGATTCAACGGTATTATAAAATACCAACTATTATTATTTATCCCTTAGTAAGAGCAAAGACTTTTGGGTTATATACTTATACCAAGTCCATTTATTGTAATGATCGTTGTTGACCAATGACAATATCTTACTAGCAGCTTGCATGTTCTATAAAAAATTATATGCCAGATTTGCACTATATTGATTTATTCATCATACTGAGGAATTCTTCAAGTCATTCCTTAGTGGTATTACTTTTAATATAAAAAATATAAAAAATATGGAATATAAAATTATAGCTAAAATTTATGTAACAACTTTAAAAGTATACTAGTTTTAAACCCGTGCAAATTGCACGGGTGTGTTATTTAAATTATTGTTATCGTCAATGGTGTAAAAATCATGTTAAGTTTATAAATATTTTCTTTGGCAATGACATATATTAAAGATACCGGAAAATTCTCAAGGTACCCTTCAAGTTTGACATTTTGCCCGAAATACCCAAATTTTTAACCCAAAAACCTTTGAGTGGCCATAACTCGAGTTTACAAGCTCTGAAAATGACAATTTTTGTGTTTCTGTTTATCTTTCTGAGAACTACGAATTGAAAAAAAAATATTAGCGAGTTCTGAACTCGTGACTAAGAGATATGACCACTCAAAGTTAGTTCGGTAAAAAAAACTTTGACATACCAAAACTCCTAACCACGGAATCCAAATATGACTAATTTTTTTTTCAAATCGTAGCTCTCGGAAAGATGAACGATTTGAAAAAAAAATCGTCATTTTCCAAGTTTGTTAACCCGAGTTATGGTCACTCAAAGTTTTTCGGGTAAAATTTTTGGGTATTTCGGGCAAAACGTCAATGTTGGAGGGTACCGTGGGAATTTTACGTTAAAGATAAAAATGTAATGAATCTAATCGTAAGACTGATTAATAATGAAAGAAAGTGGCATGTTTTTTTCATGAGTCTTGTCTACGTCTTGGCCATGCCCGTTCCTGAGTTTTTCGGGACCCGAGGCAAAATACTGAGATTTGGGCCCTATTTTTTTTAAAAAAAAATAGGGATATCAGTTTTATTAAAAATTCGTTGATTACACATGTTAGACTACAATCATACATAATTAGTTTCATGAACATTCCAAGACGCAAAATCATCAATAATAACGTTATCTTTGTCAATAATAACAATTGTAAATATTTGAAGTAACACTTGCTTTATCTTTGTCATTCATAATAGCATCCAGCAAATTTTAATCAATTGTTTCATTCTTATCCAGCCATATATATTCTCATTTCATTCCAACTACATATGTATGCTTGGAACCATTTTCATGTTGTTTCGGACCCTCACTAACATGCTTCCAATCACGTAAACCTCTCATTTTCTAACAAACTTTTTTTTTACTAAGTAGTAATAGATTTGAATATTTAGCAAAAATAAATAAATAAATACTCTCTTTCAAGTAACGATAATTCTTCTTAAATATGTACACCCCTGCTCCCACACGTAAATTAGTCAAATAAAAACAGTAAGACTTGTGAATACATCTCAAATATACAAACTAACATTCCCTTGAAAAGTTGTATAATTATGATAAAATTTATGTCCTTAATTGAATTCTGGCTCCCGTCAAGATTGATCAATTTTCATACAGGCTTATTTATTTTGATTTGTCCAAATAAATTTTATTCCTTACTATTTTTTAAACCGTAGAAGATTCGGCCCCTTTATGGCTTGTGCCCTAAACCACCGCCCCTCCAAATGACCCTCAAAACTGGCCCTGGTCTTGGCAAGAGCCATATTCATTCGAAAGAACTCAAAACTTAATAATATATTAAAATATAACATGTCCTCGGGCTTTTATATTACTCTAACTTATGTTGTGAATTTGACCTAAATTTGCGTCAAATTGTACTAACTTGACTCACTTGTATTTTAAATTCTCCATACTAAATAAACAGTCCAACCCCACCTACCTCGTTCATTATGTCTACTGTTATTTATGAAAAATATTCTGTTTTTTCTCGTTTAACAATTCATTATGTTACTTTATTATTTGTTTGCTCTTTTGGTTTTATTTTCTAGATAAAGCATGTGTTTTATTTTTTGTATATTGTTATTTATGATTTTTTAACATTTACCATGTTTTTCCTATGCATTATCATATAAATAGATCTACATGGCCTTATAACCCGTGATGTATACTTTTATTAATAAAATCACACAAATAGTTTATGAAAACCTCTTATAATAAAAACTAACCCCTTAGCCATAAGTACGAATATATAGTATTTCTATTTATTTGAATTTTAATATTATTTTCATAACTATATATTTTGAAAGGTTTGTCACCATTATAAAATATTAGGCTCTGAACACATTGTTGTTCAAGTAAATAAATAAATAAATAACTGTGATTAAACTATTTTATAATTTAAATTTGAAAAGTTAATAAAACAATAAAGAGCTAATATATATCTTAACATCCCATAAATAACTCAATATCAAATTATGACTAAAACTTTGGAAAGACGGTCTCCCACTAAGTTAATGAGAGACTATTTATCGTACCCCCATTATATAACTTTCTTACCCTTTTTTATTGATTGTAACACTAAATTTCTCTTTTGTTTGGTACGTACTCATAACAATTGGACATATTTTATCATACCTATATTGTAACCATTTATATTAGTACTCTATTTTATAGATATGTATCTCTTTTATTACTTTTTGTACCATTATTTCATCCGCCTATAATTGATCTATCAATAAGTTTATTGAAAGATCGTATCTCAAAAGATCTACCGCCAAATTATAGATGGATTGGGCTCCTTTTCTAACCCACATCCTCCTACTCTTTATATAAAAGAGCAACACTTAGCTTAATCCTAGCCCTAAAATCACACCGCCACTTTCCCCTCCTCCTCTCTTCTTTGCTCTTAATTTAACTTCATTTTCAAAAAATAAAATGAGAGCAACACTAAAAAACTTCAATCAATTCGACACAAATCTTTTATAAATCGTTCATCTCCCTTTCTTATTTTCAAAAAGAAATAAAAATTCGTGATCTGATTTTAGACGGTTCTTATTATGAAAAGACTATATGAAAGTTTTTTCAGGATAATATCAACTTTGTATTGATGTAGGAGAGTTAAAAAGTAAATTTTTTTTTTCCTTTTCACTGTTTTTTTTTTGTAAACCCATGATAGAAATCTATATATTTTGTAGATATAAGAGTTAAATGCAATATATATTGTAAGTAAATTATTATTTTTTTGTAAGCAAATTACGGAATAACCAATATTAAATTTGTACGTTGCATTTTTTCATTTGTTTAGTTTGTTAATTTTTATTGTGTAATTATCAAGTTAAATCAAGAGTATTGATAATTATTTAATTATAAACAAATTCATCATTTGATTTTAATTAATCCAACTGAGTGATAATGGTACTGATTAAATTTGTATATCATATGCATTCAACAAATAAACATCAAAAATTAAATTGTTACTCTCTGGACGTGGTTCCTTAAATTTAGGAAAAGCAAGAGCAACTTTGAAATGTTGACTTTCAACCACAGAGCGCCACGTAGGCTCTGTGGTTGTTGCTTTCTTAAGTAGAGATAGTATAACCGGAAAATTCTCACGGTACCCCGAACTATGACATTTTGCCCGAAATATCTAAATTTTTTATTCGAAAAACTTTAAGTAGCCATAACCTGGGTTTAAAAACTCGGAAAATGACGGTTTTTCTTTTCAAATCGTTCATCTTTCCGAGTACTACGATTTGAAAAAAACAATTTAGCGAGTTCGGAATTTGTGACCAAGAGATATGGTAACTCAAAGTTTGTTCGATGAAAAATACTTTGACATACGAAAACTCCTAGCTACATGATCCAAATACGACAATTTTTTTTTTCAAATCGTAGCTCTCGCAAAGATCAACAATTTGAAAAGAAAATTCGTCATTTTCCGAGTTTGTAAAACCCAAGTTATGAAAAATACTTGTGGGTTATTTGAAGAGTTTGTTACGCGATCTTAATGGTCCAACCCCTTCTTAACGTGACTGAAACTTTAATTTCCACCACCCCACCCCACCCTACACGGTACTTCATTTACTTAAAATTTAATGTCTTCTTTCTCTACAATTAGAATAAAAAAAATAGTAAACGAAATTAGATCTAGCCTATCTCTCTACGACACTTCTCACTTTCTTACGCAACACTTTATTTTTCTAGGAAAAATATAAGCTTGACTTCTTAAATAAAACATTTGTATCTTGCTATGTTTTCAAAGACAGGAAATTCTCCTAATAAACTTACGGAGTACTCCTCCGTCCTGTTCATTTGTTTACCTTTATTTTTGGCACAATTATTAAGAAAATGGTAGGGGATCATTTGTGGTGGTAGTATTTGATGGATGACATGTGGACAATAGTCACATTGGGTAATCAAATTACTCATAAAATATCATCCTAAAATAGAAAGGTAAACAAATGTATGAAACACCCTAAAATGGAAATGGTAAACAAATGGCCGGGACGGAGGGAGTATTTGTTATTCTGGATGACAATAAGACACGATATATAACCATAATAATAAAGGTTTATTTAACGTGCTCTAAAGACACATGTTAATAACCTTAATATGACAAGAGTAACAACATATTCTGTCCAATTATGGTATAATTGAGTATATACTTGAATATCTCATTGTTAATCTTACCAAATTAAGGTTATTAAAGGGTACATGTTAGAAAAACCATAATAATAATCCACAATATTCTAAACCAATATCTAGAACAATCAAAATAGGTAACTCCTGAATATTATCCTATTTCCTAATAATTATAATAATATTATTAATTACTATCTCCATTCAACTCCACCATACCATATTACTTTTTCACATTTGCCGAGATGTGTTTTACGCGGTAAATATCGTCAGCTACGTATTTGCAAAAATTATAAAAATTAGATATTAATAATGTACTCGTAAAGACGAATCAAACAAGATCACACATAAATATATTTTTTACTTATATATTGAGAGAAAATTGCAATTATATGATCACTTGTAAATAGTGTACAAAAGTGAAAGTGGTGCAATTGAGTTGAAGAGAGGAAGTATTAATTATTATTATTATTATTACGTTTTAACATATCCCGTCCATACAAGTACCTTGAATGTAGTCATAAGTACACTAGCTTAAAGTAGTATTCCTTCCGTTCGGTTAATTATTCTCCTTTCATTTTTGCACAAAAATCTTGAAAAGAATAGAAGACCAATTATGGTTATACTTAATATTGACAAAGGACAATAGTCTCATTAGAGATTCAAATTACTTATTTAAAACCTTCATAATATAACAAAAACAACCATAGACCGAGATACTAATAAAAAAAATTGAAACAGAGTAACATGATCAAACTCAATTAGATGGTTAAAAAAATAAAGACACTACAAGTAAACTCCGTACTAAGTTATACTCGTAACACTCAATGGTTGTTACATGATTTACACGATATATGAATACATCAAATTAATAGACACTTATTATTAATTGTAGTCGTAGTACATTTAAAATTTTCAATGCCCTCTAAGTGCCGAAATTGCATTCTTGAGATCTTGCATTGAGTAACACCTTTGATACTTGTTCTTAAACCCAAAGCACATGACTGAATTTGGGATAACCATGTCACCATTATCATCTTCATCATAAAAAAGTGGTGATTTTGCTCTAAATGAGCTACCTTTCCAATGAGACTTATCATTCTTCCTTCTAACAAGACGAGGTGACGAAAACGACGACGACGATGAACTCGATGAGGAGATCGTTGACAATGTCAATACTGGTGTAACATCTGAATTTTTCCATAATCTAAATGAAAAAATAATGTCGAAAATCGAGGTGTTTCGACATTTTCTAGAAGCATGACCGAGGGTTAAGGATGACGTAGGAGTGTATGAAGGAGGAGGTGTAAGGGGAGGGAGAGAATTGTCATTTTCAACATTTGAGCTTCTGAAGTTAGGGTGTTTAGGAGTACCTGGGTGTGACTCCCACATGAAGGGCACTGCTGCCCCTGTTGTTCCATAATACACTCTAAAGGAGGTCTCACCATCGGCCCTATTTTCTTTGGACATTATTGCCCTTGTGCTTGCATGTTGCCTGCCATGCTCCTCCACTAAGACCTCCTTTCTGCTAGGCATACTTCACTAGGTTGACTGCTTCAGTCATCAACTTTTCTCTAACTCTGGATCTGAAATCTTGGTTCATAAATACAGAGATGTGAATATTTTATTTATGAAGTGTGTTTATATACACAAATTCTCATTTCAGACAGGCACTATCTGTTATAGCCAAAATTTACAATTTTCCCACTTGAATATGTGGCATCTTAAGAGTGGTCCATCATGGAGGGAGTGGATTGATGACATGGAGAGAAAAGGTCAACAAACTAACTCCCCAAAAAGAGGAGTACTTGAGAAAGAACAGGAGAGCATCCAGGGAGAACGCTGAGGAGGAACGGGTCAAAGGAAGGGACTATAACCGCAGCTGGAACAAGTCAACAACAACTTCCTAGAATTTAGGAGCAGTTGAGGAAGAATATGAGACTTAACAGGCGGAACAGAGGAACATAAATCCAGCCTCCTGCCAGGAGGAACGCCAGGAGGAACGGAACACCAGGAGGAACATAAATCCAGCCTCCTGCCAGGAGGAACGCCAGGAGGAACGCCAGAAGGAACGCCAGGAGGAACACCAGGAGGAATATAAATCCAGCCTCCTGCCAGGAGGAACGCCAGAAGGAACGCTAAGAGGAACGTTCCTCCAGCCAGGAGGAACATGAACCAGTCAACAACTAATCCCTTGAAAGCAGAGAGGTTGACTCGGCAGGCCGAACGAAGAAACACATTACAAACTCCTGCCAGGAACCAGCCAGGGGAACAAGAATTAGTCCAATAACAAAGCCCCCAAAAATAGGGAAGTTGAGGGATTTTAGGAGCTGGAGTTGGAGGCTAACGGCATGATAAATTAGGGTTGGAAAAAACTTATAAAAAGGAGAAATACAAGTGGAAGAGGGATCAATCGCTGATAATCACATCCATACTTAGTCTTCTACATCATCACGGCACAAACTAGAAATTTATTGTAACTTTTCCTTTACGTTCTCGCTTACTCTCATACAAAGAATTCATAGCATAATATTTGGCGGGATTCCGACTCCCCCCGCGGTTTTTCCCAATTTGGGTTTCCGCGTCACCATTTTTGTGTGTCCTTTTTCCATTACTCTACATTTATTGTTATTTTCGCCATTACTTTTGCTTATTTTTCATCCGTATTCCGTCACAAATCACATATAAATTAACCCCCTTTTCAAGGCTAAAAAGAGTAGATCATTTTGACCCGTCAACAAACGATTTAATAGGTTTGGGTAAT